>JAKSZT010054573.1:1667382-1718532 GCA_026826555.1 Tolypeutes matacus
GTATCTGTCCACCACATCGATCTCTATATCATCTATCATCTATCTCTATCACCTCTCTGTATGTATGTATGTATGTGTGTGTGTGTCTGTCTGTCTGTCTATCTATCCATCTATCTATCTGTCTAGGATCCATCACCTGTCTGGTTACAGTTACCATATAGTTACACATAGTTACGAGGACTGTTAGCAGGCTTCGGCTGACACAGGTGTGGAGCTGGAGGGAAGGCGGATGAAACGTGGGAAAGAGCGTGAGCAGGCTGGAACCCATGAGAGAAGCACAGGGATAGTTGGAACCTCTCCCCATTCCTGTTGCCTCTGATCTTCTCAGTGAGTCTATCCTGCGGGATCCAGGACCCTTCATCACGGAGCTCAACAGACACACCTGGCCTGCAAGTTAAAGAGGCTGAAGGAGGAGCCAGGGGAAGGCGCAGCAGTTGCAAACCCGGCTGCTGCTTCCTACCGACAAGGTGAGTCAGCAGGTCAGCGGTGACATGTGTTAGCTGAAAATTCCCTGCTGCTTGCCTTCCACCCTCCTAATCCTCCAAGACTCCCCTTTGTGGACAACCCTAAAGAGAGACATACAGGTGAAGGAAACGGGAGATGTAATTCAGCCCAGTCACGCTGATGCATTGCAGAGCCACCTCAGAGAAAGACATGGCAGAGGCCCCCGATAATCTTTTCCCCAGTTTTAGTAACAGAATCCCTTTATACCCACATAACTTCCCATCAGAGACTACATTTCTGAGCCTCCCTTGCAAGTGGATGTGGCTACATGATCAAGTTCTGGCCAATGTGTGGAAACAAAGTGTTACTTCTGCGTGGCACCTTTAGAGGGCTGGGGAAGGGCGGGGGACACCCTTCCTCTTTCTCTTCTCCATGCTGCCTTCTGGAATGTGTGTGTGAAATGTGGCGCTCCAGCAGCCATCTCAGAACATGAGGCATGGTGGAGTAGAGAGCTGGAACAAGCCTGGGGTCCCTGATGACTTTGTGGGTCTACCCTATCAAACCTGTACTGCCTGCCCCTAGACTTCTTGTGAGTCCATATGAGCCTTTGCTTTTTCAAGCTTACCACTATGTGTGTCTTCTGGTTACATAATCCTGACTGACGCAGAAGCCCTGGGAGTTAGCGGAGATTCCACCCGGCAGATTCCTCAGAAACATCCAGCTCTGTCCACGTGACTCCACCAAGCTTGGGGGTGTCTCTCCTGGTGCTCAGAGTTCAGAGGACCTAGGAACCCTCTGCCCCTCTGTGCTGGGCACAGGGTCTGGATGAGACAGCTGATGCTGCCTGCACTCTCCACTGGGGTTTGCTGGGAAGCAGGGTTCCTGAAAAGGGGTGAGGTAAGACCAAAAAAACCCCACAGAACCCCAGGTAAGTATGAATTTTGGGTAAATATAGAAAACAATTCAATATGTCACATGGGCTTCCAGATTCCATTAGCTACCACAACATGGCAGTTGCTGGATGGGAAGTGAAGCAGGAAACAGGAAAACCATAAAACAAAACCAATAACTCAACAACCATGGCACTTGGGGGCCATTTACCATGAGGTCCAACAGTCAGGCTATCCAGTACACCTTGAGGACGACCTCTGCACTACGGCTTAGACAGAACCAAAGGCTCACGCTGGCACTCGTGGGCCCTCGGCCAACACATCAATTACAGACTCTGGGTTCTGGTACAGGGGCAGGGATGTGCAATGCATTTTACAGGTGTTTTTTCCTGAGAAAATGGGTGAACATTCTTTGAAAATACTTTCAAAGGTTTCTGTTTTCTATAAAACTCATTCATGTGGGAAGCCATAGTTATTCTCCTGGGAAGATGAAGTCAACTAGGACAGCCAAAGATACTATTTCTTTCCCTTTTTCCCCCACTTTTTACTTTCACTGTAAACAGTCCACTAATGACCTGCAGAATAAATATGCTTTTCCAGGTACCTATGTTAATACTAGAAAAAGGAAGACTCTTGGATTTAGCATTTATATGTCTCCATTTGCACACTGTGGGAATATTTTCTGAGATGTAATTTTTAAAAGTTGAAGAAATTTTATCAGGAGACAAGATCTAGCCTTTCCCCTCAGTGAGATGGAGCGAGGATGCCTTTTGAGCTGTGGCTTACAAATAGGAGGGATGCCCAAGAGAGCGCTAAATCTCATTTTATTTTATCACAAATCCACAGACGATTAACCACTCTCACATCACTTTTCTTTCCGCAAGAACAGAATCTGTTTAATGATATTAGAGGCAGTGCTAGGCTTCTCATGTTACCCGAATATTAAAACAGCAACAGGGCTGAGTCAACATTTGACTTCAAAGCCATAAACAAGAGCACTTTATTTTCACTTAAATAGCTCCTGGCAGAGCAGATCTTTCATGAACGTCTCATTGTAGCAAATGAAATCCCCATAATTCCATTGGGTTGAGATTGTTCCTTATCCATTTTATTCTCAATTAAGGAAAATGAGTAAAACCCTGCCACATAGACGATGTCATTGTTTATTTTTTGTTGGTGGTAAAACCAAAGCACCAGAAGTTGTAAAAATATGCAATGCACAATGGCCAGAAATAAAATAAAAGTTTTTCCCCTGAAGTCTCCTTAGTACCTACAGGGTTCTTTCAACATTGATGGCTTCTTGGCTATGCTGGTATAACATAATCAGTATCATCCTTCATAAATCACCAAAACACAAAAACAAATTTGGAAACAAAGAATGGGGGAACACCCACAAAAGACATTTCTGATTACCTACAAGAGCTTAGGCCAAAACCAACGTAGATGGTGTGCTGGATTCTCCACGTGCAACATTTTCTGGCAGAATCTCCCAAGCTAGCGTTCATAAAATGAGTAGAAACGCTTTCAAAGACTCTTAAATGTCAGAAACGCCTTGTATTGAGTCTGACTATGCTGTAATATTAGCTAGAAGCTGATTTATACTACAGACATTGGGGCCTTTTGGTGCTACAATTATACGCTCTGAGCCAAATGCTCCCAGGGTACAGATAGATTTGTCCATGTGAAGAAGTTGCATTCTTTATCATTTTACACTAAATCCTTTAGTTCACCTTTGGCCTATAAAGTCAATTATCTGAGGGCTGCTAACTTTGATAAATTCTTACAGATTTAAAAAACGTACGTTCCGAAAGAATTGCTTATACCCAAGGATATGGTATATCTTGAAAGAAGGATGAAAGAGAGGAAATCTTTTTTCCAATCTACTCAGTTCCTGTGTTCAGATACTGTGTCTGCTCATCCAAGGGACAATCTACTTGAATGTTTTATTCCAATAATCCTATCTGAAAAATGATTTGAATCCATTCAGTTCATGAATCTGGATAACAATAATTTTGGTACAAGAAGTTGGATAGTGAAGGAGTCCATATAATCTGTTTAGCATATAGATATATGGATATATATATGCATAAACATATGCTATAGGTATATATTTGTTATAGGTATTGCAATGCTCCAAACATCTTTCCATTATATTTTGTGTGTATGTGTGTGTATAGATCAGGGCAGATATCAGATAGTAATACTAATGTACGTGTGCGAAGGTGATACTATCAAAACTCCTTTTTCAATGAACCGTTCAACTGATTATTTGTACTGAGTCCGCCCAGCTTTCTTTTATTCAGCACTTTAAAAATGGAAAAGCAACAACAATGATGAAATGGAAAGATTTAAATTTTGTTAGATAGATGTTCTAGTTAACCCAAAAAAGCAATCGAAATTGAGTATAAGGATTGAAACCTTAGTTCAGGGGAAGAAGGGAAATATAAACGGTAAGGAAAAAGAGGTAAAAACAAACCTGAAAAAGAAATCACCAAAGACAGAGAAGGGGAAAGGAATGTAGTAGTCCACTTGGATATCTGTGTGCTTATTATGCAGGCAACATCGACAAGGTCGTTTGATTTTGTGGAAACCCAGTAAAAGAGCTGAGCTGGGCTGCCCTAGTATGGAAATGAAAGCAATAAAGAACCGGCACTCTGCATTTGGAGAAAATAAGCCCCACTACTGGGATTTGCAAAAGTGGAGATGATGCTGACTGCACATTTTGCCTTATAAGGATGGGTTCTAACCTTTTTCATCTAGATCTTAGACAGAAATCAAAACAAAGACCTGAGTCATTCAAATTAGAGGATGCAGATGGTTACATTTCTTATTGTTTTTCTTAGGGAGTGTATTAAATAGGGAAAAGAGAACCTCCTAGATTAGGAAGGGAAAGAAATTAAATATGAGCCTCCCCAAATCTCCAAGAAATGAGTTTTAATGTATGAGGTTGGGGTAGGACTGCTGGTGCCTGAGAAAAAATTGGGATTCAGACAGATCCAGGCAAAATTCTCTTTTCATGAAGGACTAAGAAAGAAGTTTCCTTGAGTGAAAAAAAGGCAAGTCAGCTTATCTAAATCACAAATTCTCAGCTGCAGGAGGGTTGAGAGAGGTGATGTGACCATGAGGTGAAGCATTTTTGTCACAAAAATTTGTTTCTCATTGCAACCATGACTGGGAGGGTAGAAGGGAGAGGAAGGTATGAAAAACATTAAAGAGCTGTTTTATGAAATTCTCTGAAATTCAATTAACCCAGAAGTCTCTCAAGCTAGTACCCAATGAGCATCAGTTTTGCTCCACAAGGGACAATCAAAACTGAAGTGATGCATTTAGGATTTGAGTCGTTTGGGGTACTAACAGAGACGACTCTGTGACAGGCCCCCAAATGGTCTGGGTTTCACAGCAATTATCAACAAGCCGTCCACCTACAAGCAAAGATGCTGAACTCAGAGCGAACGAGACTGCCTCTGCTGCGGGGCAAAGAAAACTACCGCAACTCGGAGGGGTGGGGTGGGCTCTCTGTAGGTTGGGGCTCCAGAGCGAGGAGCCCACAGAGATTTAAGTCAACTGGTGTCAGAGCATGCACTACTCTTGACTGATTAGCTGAGCTTCTTGACTGGTTGAGTCCAGATGGTGCAGGTGAGTCACTCACAATTTCCCCAGGAGGCATTTTACCTGTTGGTTCTGACCAGTTTGCAGAGAAGCGGTTGCCCTACAAACACTGTCCCCTCTTCTGGGTCTTGACCTCTTGCTATCTTGCAATTACTCACACCCCCAGGTGCAATGCTCCACAGATTCTCATTTCCCCTAACCCAAGGATTTGTCAAAGATCATAAATTATGAAGGGGAGGGGACCTGAAATGGAAAAGAGGCAAGGCAGGAAGGACAAGATAGGAAAGGGGGTTTTAAAGTGTGGGAAGTATTGCGTGTGCTCATTTTGACAAAAAAAGAGAGAATAGGCTCAAAATTTAAAGGCAAGAATGGAGGAAGAAGGGGGCTGGCCCTCCAGGGGCAGGCGCAGGGAAGCCACATCCAAATTACCAGCCATCTTTTGTGCATATGCACGTACAAGATGCACATCCCAAGCCACAGAACTCTGCAGAAATTTCCTTGGGCTCCATATGGGGATGAAGCCTAGAACTCACAAGCAAACATACTTCAAAAGGCCATTACATCAGGAGACAGAGTTAAAGGGAGACGCTGAGAGCCCAGGCGCGCTCTCGTTTGCTGGCTCCTGCATCTTTGCCTGAAGGCTGGCTCTCATGGTCAGAGCCCACTTCAACCTGCCTGGATAGGCAGCCAGAGCGGCTCCCCACCAGTGACTCATCCGAGCGGAGTCTGTGCAGGAATACTCCATCTTCCCTGTAGAATCAGGGGTTAGAACTTGGACTATCTCTCGGGGACACACAATGTAATCCACAGCATAGAAGCTGCTTCTGTGGGAATTCAAAGTCAGACAGCAAATCTCCCTAAACAAACCACCTTCACAAAGCTCACCACGTGGCAGACACTCAGCAAGTATTTGTCGAATAAATGGGTTTTAAAACAGCCATGCCAAGCACAGTGGCATGGAGGGGCTTTGGGTTCTGCAGTGCGCTGGGCTGGCCTGGGATGCCGGGGTGAGTTTGGGATAGAGCAAGCGGGGGACGGGGACAGGAGCATGCCAGGAGTCTGACAGAGTCGTTCTGGAAGCCAGGCTGTGCAGGTAAAGTGCTTCCAGCCAGCGTTTGGTCTGGACATATTCTGCACAGAGAATGACTGTGGGGCGTACACAGTAAAGACGTGACATCCTTACTTCCATGAGATAATACATTTCCAAGGATGAAAAATGGTATTTTGCGTTGTTTACCTTTCCCTCATTTTAGTGAGGGCATAATAAATATCATCAGGGCTTAACTGACAAGGAGAATCCCCTGCTGCTTTCCTGCTTTTTGCTATAGCCATTTGAAATCCATCTAGCATATTTTACTCTACTTTTGTAACATAAATATCTCCATCTCCTTTAATGTACATGAAAACTGCTGAATATTTCAAGTGATGGAAAAGAGGCTGTGGTAAAGAACAATAGAAATTTCTTTCAAATGTTGGCAAAATACAAGAGTATTTCCTAACTAACTGAAGGGGAAAGCATTTGGCTAATCCAATGTATTCTGATTTTTATTTAAGACTTACTTTTCTACTCTGCTTGGCTCTGCCATAGCCTATGGAAGCCAAGAACAATTAGAACAAAAAGACAGCTTGAAAATTTCTGAACTTTATTCACAAAGCTAAAGCTGAGTGAATGTTACAAATAGAATTAGAAGCCAAGATATGAGTAAGAAGTAAAATCTATACCGATTCCCTTGAAATTTCTTACTGTAACTACAACAATAAAAATTCAAATTTCATGAAACCAAATGCAGTACTAAACAATTGACTACAAGGCACTACATTAAACAGACCATAATTTTTATTTGTGCAACGTTGAGATGGGCAATGTCAGCACTGATGAGGAAGGACATTCCAAAATCAGTTTACTTCAATAGCACTTAGATGGGCAATCTGCTGAGTTCTGTGTTTGCTCTTTAGGCATTAATGGAAGATCCTGCTCACCTGATAATGGCAGGAAGCAGCATGGAGCCATCTTGGTGCTACTCAAAATAGTTGCCTGGACATCCAAAGAAAGGAGAGGGGAGAATAGCATCTGACATATGGGCAGTAGAGTTACAGCTTCTAAAAGAGCTGCTCTTTTCATCCCCAGCATGACTTGATAACAACTCAAGACATTAAATCATTTACAAGGCATATCTCTAAGGTAAAGGAATAGAGACTGTTTTTGGCAAATACTCTGAGTCTTACACATCAAATTCAGTCACATCCCACCAAACAGGCCTCTTCAAGGCTTTGTGTATTTAATAATGCTGTCCTTTCTCCAGTCATATTTAGATTATTTCCTTTCTTACTTTGGCCTTTATCTGAGCTACATTCTTTAGAATATCAACAGTTGCATACTTGAATATTTTAGGGTGGATTTCACTTTATGACACAGTCAAAAATCATTCTGGGCAAAGGAAGGCTGCTAGAAATGGTGGACTAATGAGACAGATAACTAAAATCTCAATATAAAAAAGACCATGAAATATTTTCTTAAAATAGCACTTGAGAGAAATCACAAGAGTTTCCAAAAATATGATTTGAGTAACTTTTGTAATTCACATACGACAACAGTGAATGACTAATTATATTTGCATATATGACTTCTAGGTTTTAAATTCTGCTTATTAAAAGTACACAATAGGGAAGCAGATATGGCTCAAGCGATTGGGCCCCCGTCTACCATATAGGAGGTCCAGGGTTTGATTTCCGGGACCTCCTGGTGAAAGGCAAGCTGGCCCGCGCAGTGAGCTGGCCCATACAGCGAGCTGGCCCGTGCAGAGTGCTGGCCCATGCAGGAGCGCTGGCCCATGCGTAGAGCTGGCGCAGCAAGGTGATGCAACAGAAAGAGACACAGAAGAGAGACAATAAGAGACGCAGCAGACCAGGGAGCTGAGGTGACACAAGAGATTGAGCACCACTCTCCACTCTGGAAGGTCCCAAGATCGGTTCCCAGTGCTGCCTAAAGAGAAGAAAAGCAGACACAGAAGAACACACAGAGAGCAGACAACAAGCAGAAAACAATGGGGCAGGTGTGTGTGTGAGACAAATAAATAAATTTTAAATAAATAAATAAATCTTTTTTAAAAGTACACAATAAAAAGAAAAGGAAAAGAAAGACACTTACTCTTCTTAAGCATTCCGAAAAATATCTATTGAAATCAATCAACAGTGTGTGATAACCACTTGTCTAAAGACTGACACTGCTAAGCAAGAAACTGATACAAATCCATGAAAGGGTTATTCTGAAAACATGATTTCACAAAATGAAAAAACTTATTTAATGACTATACGGACTGATATCTGTCTCATTAAATGGCATTGGGATGGATCTGCTGTTTTATTTGATAAATAGAGGGAGTCGTCTTTATTTTCTGAAGGCTTCAAAAGGAACAGAAATATATTATAGACATTGATTTTTTATCTTGAAATGATAGCTGTCAGTTAATCTGTAAAGTGAGTGAATTCTCTAATGCGCGTCAATCATTTCAGTAGTGTCATCCCTTACTTCAAATTCCGAATCGTCTTTGTTCTCCACACAGTTTTTTCATAGCTCTTAGCTCGTCTCATAGCTCAGTATTCCAAGCATCCCTTCTTCTTTCTCATGCTCCTTTTACAGAGGACAGCTAAGAAGAGTCAGCCCCAAGCTTCTCCTCCCACATGCCTGGGGAAGAGCTGTCTCTTGCAAAGCCTAAACACCTCATTAGTTCTCTCACGTGTTTGGCAAGTGAAGCTGAAACCCCAAGGCTGGTCCATTACACCATCTCCCGCTTGGCAGTGAAGGACTGTTAACACATCATTCCAACAGCTACCTGGGGACTCCAGCTTCCCTGGGTGAGGTGCCTCTCAGGCACTCTGCCCAGGAAAGCTGTGGGAGCAGAACGTAAAAAGGCTCATTTTATGCCTTTAGTTGTCCCCAAGTCAGTTCCACACTTATACAAGTGAGTGGATTAACCCATGCAATCCTTATACTTCAGGAAGACTTAGTAAATACCTCTTTGTGGAACTGTATAGTAAGTCTCAAAAAATTCTGTTGAGGAACACTTTAAGACACGGACATGCCTCTGGGGGATCCCCTTTGGAATAGGTGATCTAAAAATAGTGTCTTTCATTTCTTTCTATTTCCAGAACCTAACACAATTGCTGGTCCACTGCTATAATCATGTCTGACTGAGAAAATGAATGAATGAAAGGATGCATGAATGAATGAATGAAGTTCTGGCTGGCTGTAGTTCCAGTTCTGGCTGTGCCTCTGATTGAGAAAATGAATGAATGAATGAATGAATGGCTGCATGAAAGAATGAATAAATGAAGACCTGACTGGAAGTAGTTCCAGTTCTGGCTGTGCCTCTGGGCAGGAAATTCATTTAGTGTGTCATTTTCTTCATTTGTGTGTTGGGACTGGACATGAAAAATTGAGATTCTGTGTTTTATTTTCAAGGTAACTTTTTATAATCATCTAATTTTATTGAAAAAAACATTTGTGCAAAAATTGCTTAATCAGAATTTATCTAGATCTCTATGTTTAACATTATAATCGTAATGCACCATAGTTTTTTGGAAGAATCACATGAGACAATATAGCATTTTCAGTGAGACATAAAAACAATGTCTACATGCACTGATGTTAGGAAACAATAATAGTTACTGCCATCTTGCTCTTCCATAGACCATTCCTGGAATCCCAAAGGCCATCAAATAACAACCAGGACCCTTTCATGAGAGTTGCTGAGTCACTCAAAGATGGCAAAATCAGACGTAATTGATAAATGTTTCCCACTGATTTTTGTTCTAACTGATTAGAGGTGTTCTAAAAGATTCCAGTGGTTTTACAGCTTTGAGCCGAAATCATGGCACCTGTTTGGAAAGGAACAGGAGAGAAAGCTGCTGAAGCTAATGGTTTAGGTAAGGATCCTGGTTGCCTGGGGAGAAGCTGTAAGTTATTAATTGGTGTGCTATGGGAGGCTGGGAAACGAGAGACTGCCATTCTGTAATGGTGCACTGTAAATCAGCCCAGGTCCAGGACTCTGGCAATCGAGAAAAGGTCTAAGTGTGGATCTACTTCCAATCAGATTTTTTTTCCTCAAATTAAGGTGCCTATGTTTATGTATTTTAAAAAGTTCCTCTGGGTCTCAACAAACCAAAGAATGCTTTGGAAAAACTTCCAGCCCACACTGTGGGTAAAACACTGCCCCAAAGCACACAGTGTCCTGAAAATTAAGCAGAAAACAATAAAAGAATAATAATCCTTTCAGAATACCAAAAGCAGTTACAAAGTGCATTACATGGTACAATACATTTCAGTGCATAATATATTGATACAACAGGTAGAGAACAGTAGGTTGCAGGAAAATATCCTACTCTGAGACTTTCTTTTTTATCTAGATTGGACAATTGCTTTTGATATTTCCTGACAAAGTTCAACTGTACACAAAGGGGAGATAATGAAAGCTGAAACAATGTCAACTTCTGTTGTATTTTTTTAAAAAGTGAAAGAAAATAGCCCTATGAGGCATATTGACTGCATAATATTTACACATTCCAAAATAACTAAATTAAATAAATAGTGCTAGTGTCAATACAAGAAATATTTCTACAACCTAAATCGATTAGCAATTAGGCTCAGGCCTCGTCCTAGCGGTCAGTGACCCAAAATAAGTTTCACATTTTGCCATACTTTCCCCATCTTGAATCTGGGGCAAATGGTGAATGTCATGGAAGAGAAAATAAACAATGAAATAGAGAAGGCTGAATTAAGTCAGAAACAATCTGAATCTTGAAAGCATCATAAGTAACCAATTAAGATGAACAGTTTTTAAAAGGCCTCAGAAAACATGGAAAGAACTTTGAAATGTAAAATCATCTTAAGACAATATTATTTATATTGGACAGGGTTTCTGGGCTTCCACTTATGGACTTTTGGGCCCGGGTAGTACTTTTCTGTAGGGACTCATCTCTTGTGCACTGTAGGATGTTTAACAGCATCCTTGGCCTCTACTCACAGATGCCATTACACCCTACCCTCAGCCTCCTCTAAGCTGCGACAACTAAAATTGTCACCAGACACTGCTCAATGCCCCCTGGAGGACCCCTGACAGGTTTTCTAGTGACTGTTAAAATACCTCTCAAGTCATAAAAAAAAAAAAAAACCCAAAAAGTGAGTTTATACATTAGTGTACATTTGTATACATGACTCTATTTGTTTTCAATTTTTGTTGAACAGTCACTGCAAAAGATAATCATAGAAAGCATTTTAATGCATGATAAATCTGTATACCTCCTACAAGCCTCTTAGCCTCCTTGTGATGGAAAGAAAAGGTGCTATGGGATACTAAGAGGGGCAAATGCAGAGGACTTCGTCTGAGGATGAGTGGGGGCAGTGGAGAGAAAGAGATGAAACGGACACTGTAAGATGCGCCAGATGCATTTTTTTTCTTTTTCTTTTTTAAAATTTCATTGAAGTATATCATTCATACATGAACATACATAAACAATAAATGTATAGTGAAAGTTATAAACTTACAAAATAAGCATGCATAACATCATACGGGGGCCCACACATCACCCCTCCACCAACACCTTGCATTGCTGTGTAACATTTGTTATAAACTATGCAAGAGCAGCCAGATGTATTTTTGGTACAGGGGAGAAGGGAAGGGTGAGAAACAAAGGAATGACAGCCCAGGTTAACCAATTACCAGAAACTCCATCCCCTTCCTTATTAGACTTCAATCATTAATTGGAAGCCAGGTGAAATGGCATCCTCTACAGAGCTACGTAGAAAAAAACACTTGTTATAGTCCTATCTCTTTGTTCTTTCTCTGTTCTGTTGAAATCTCCTAGAGGACATTTAAGGCCCTGATTTTAAGTCACCTGGTAGACCTCCTGATCCTCCCTGCCTTGACCTTCCACTTGGAAGATGATGGCGAGTAGAACTCTCAAAAACTGAGCTTTTACCCAAATGGACTGAGACTTCCAGAGCAACTGTTCAACAGGACTGACAGGGAATTCAACTTTTACTAGACTCAGTATTTAAACCAAAAGGAATTGTTTAAGTAGGAAGAGACCAATTGTCTTTTGTTTAAGTAGGAAGAAATTTTTAACTGAAATCTTGTTTTCTGGCTATTGTGTGGAAAGATCTGATTTGCCACAGAGAACTAAAAAGCCATATACTTTTAAATAAGTTCATGAACAGACCACAAGTTATGTTGATGAGAATGTTCGGAAAGGAGGAGCCTGAGCTGTTCTTGGTCTGCAAGTGTCAAGTCCTCTGCTACAAAACAAGTTAGGGGGATAGATAAATAAATTAGCCGAGCCTCTTTATTTGTAGATTGTGTATTTGCAAAGATTCATTTTCAATAACCAAATTAAGTTCATATTTGACTTTTATTGTCATTTGCAGACATTCACAGGGCAGCAAAAAATCTGAGTCACTGGAGGCACACAGTCCTAGCCGTGGTTGAGCCAGGTATCGCTCTGCCTTCCTGTTTCAGCTCTCACACTATAAACAAGTCCCCTTGTCATGGTACATTTAGTGACACAGTTTTTGCATTTTTGTGCTTTTTGTGGGTGACTTCATTGTTTAAAATGGCCCCGGTGGTGGTGTGGAGCTATGCACCCTGGAAAAAACATGTTCTTAAACAGCCCATCCCTGTGGGTGTGAATTCCATGTAAGTGGGACCTTTGGATGAGGCTCCTTCAGTGACGGTGTGGCCTACCCCAATCAGGATGGGTCTCCATCCTGTTCCTGGAGGCCTTTATAAGAGGATGAAATTCAGCAGTGTTACAGTTGGGCAGTTTGATATAATTATGAATTCCAAAAATATAATTGGATCATGCTTGTAAACTGGTCTGTTAATCTGGGCATGATTAAGTTATGATTAGGGCGTTGACTGGGCCATGTCAGTAGGTGTTGAGCCCCACCCCTTGGTGGGTGGGGAATAGAATATAAAAGGCCAAGCAAAGGACAGAGTTGAAGCAGTTTTTGAGAAGCAGTTTTGATGTTGGAGAAAAGGCCCCAGGAGAAGAGAAGTGAGCCGTTCACCTGATGGTCTACAGCTGACCTTGTGGAGGAACCAGAGGAGCTAAGCCTGGAGAGAAACGCAGCCCCGGGAAGAGAGGAACCCCAGAAGCCTGAACCCTGGCAAACGCCTGCAGCTGTCTTGCCCCAACACATGGCAATGAACTTTGGCGAGAAGAAACTTAATGCTTTATGACCTGGTATCTGTGGACTTCTACCCCAAATAAAACCTTTTATAAAAACCAACCCATTTTTGGTATTTCACATTAGCACCCCTTTGGTTGACTAACACAAACAGATAAAGAGAAAGCCACAGAGGGAGCGGCCAGAAGCTGAACACCAGTGGAACCCGGAAGAGGAGGGAGAGGCCAGGAGAGCTCGTCATGTGCATTGTCATGTAACAGAAGAGTCTGGGACCAAGGACCCCTGGCAGCCTGCCCAGAATGCCAGTCTTTGGGAAGAAAGTATTAGCTTCATGATGCCTTGTTTTGGACCTCTACTAGCCTTAAAACCATGAGCCAGTAAATTCCCACTGTTTAATCTGACCCACTGCATGGTATTCGTTTTAGCAATAAAGAAATGAAAAGAGCCCCCCAAGTGCAGTGCTGAAGTGCTGTCTAGCCCAAGAAGGCTGTGCTGTGCCTTACAGAGAAAACATGCACATTAATCAGATTCATTCAGCCATGACTCACAGCGCTGCTGGCTACAATGCTGATGAGTCAACCCCATACATAAACGAGGTGTCCTAAAACAGAAACACATAAACAGGGGCAGGTATTGATTGGCTGATGAAAATGTTGTGACCACAAACTCATAGATACTTAATCCTGTATTTCCCGTAGGAGAAATGATTCAGTATTTGCTAATTCAGTGTCCATGGTGACTCTACAGAACATCACTACTGCAAATAAGAGTTGACTACAGTTAATTTTTCCTTTTACACATCTGAAAGTAATGTGAGTGAATGTTCAACTCTGCTGCCATACTACTTCCATGGTACTTACAAGCAATTTCATTCTAAAGTCAATGATCATTGAAGGGAAATTTTGGTCCAGTTGTAGCAGCTTCATGGGATTCTATCTGCTTGAGACAATGCTCCAGCCACCAAATCATGTAAAATTTAAGCATGCAAGTTGCCAAAATAGTAGACCTCGCCAAGGTGATATTTGACTCAAGAGCTTAGCTATGGGCAAAGCTGTGATGAGCCTGGCTGGGGTAAGCATGTGACTCCAGAAAATGCTAGAATCCCTTTGGCCACAGGAGTTCTGTGAATTAAGTGGTCTGAGGGCACAAAGGCAGGAGAAATTGGAGGATGGCATGGTAAGAACTGGTGTGTGGTCTCTTCATGGCGTGGGACTTTCTGAGATGCTGTGGCTGTGGATCACGGTGATGAGTAAGTTCTGAAAGCAGCTCCATATTGCTGTAGGAGAAACCCAGTGGCGTGGGAATCTGTTCTTCACCCCCATCAAATGGAAGGGTCATGGGATTCAAAGAGATTCATTGCATTACTCCTTCAAGGCATACAATTTGATAGTGTAGAAAAGATTAAAAAAAAAAAGACTAAAAAGTGAGAGAAAAAAATCTAAAAGAGCTGTTGCCTAAAGATGAGTGAATTCATGAAAGAATTGGATGAATAAATTGTTGGGTTCAGTGGGAAATAAGCATCATGGTAAATAATGACAGTAATAACACATAACCCATTAAATAAATTAGGAATCTATCAGTCCATGGTGATAGAAATAAATAGGGAGAGGAGAATGCTCTTCCTTTTAGTATAGTGCCAACCAATGAATGTAGAAGGAATGTTGGAATCAAAACATCACTATTTAGCAACCATCATTTTAATAATTATTTCACTCAAGAAATATTGATGGATGCTAAAACTAGTGGGTACAAAATTTGATGAGGAATGAAATAGTTACATGGTCTCGAAGTGCCTCTACCCAAAACACTGATTACAGTGAATAGACCTTAATAAAATGATCAATAGTAAAATCATAGCCAAGATACTAATCTACCACCAGGTAGGATGAAAGGAAAAGAACATAGAAAGACAATTGTCATCTTCCTGCAAAAGATGCACAACACAAATCTAATCATGAGGAAACAGGAGATCAATGCAACCAAAGCATATTAGACAGAATTAACCGGCATGTAATCTTCCAAATGCCAAGGTGATGAGTTTAAGGAAAGGCAGAGCAACTTTTCCATACTGAAGGAAACTAAAGAAACATGATTCTGCACTGAATCTCTTTGCTATGAACAATATTAAGACGAATGGCAAAACTTAAATGAAGCATGTGGTGGCATGTTCCAACGTGAATTTCCTGACTTTGATGGCTGTCTTGTGGTTATGTAGAAGAATACATTTCTTTGTAGGAAATCAACACTCAATTATTCAGGAATGAGAAGACATTATGTCAATAACTGACTCTCCAGTGGTTTAGGGAAAATAAGAGCTCATGGCATTTTATTTAAATACCTATGCTTACATTTGATAGAATTTCAAAATAAAAAAATTAAAAGTAAAAACTATTATACATAAAATTTAAAAACCCATTGAAATTTTAAAGGACTCCAGAAAAACTAATTTTGAATAATTAAAAACATTTTTCCAATTTAGATATGTTGATGAGAAAATATATACTTGGGAAATAAGTAAACCTTTAGTTCTGCAGAACAAAAAAAAATTTAA
Source organism: Tolypeutes matacus (assembly GCA_026826555.1). Taxonomy (NCBI): domain Eukaryota; kingdom Metazoa; phylum Chordata; class Mammalia; order Cingulata; family Chlamyphoridae; genus Tolypeutes; species Tolypeutes matacus. The sequence goes on from JAKSZT010054573.1 coordinate 1,683,062, forward strand.
GAAGTTCAAAGAAAATGAAGTTGCCAAGTGGTGTGGATGAGTTAGAAATGCCTTAAAGGGAAAAAAGGAACATTGGTTTTAAAAAAAATTTTTAATAAAACAAAGAAAACAAGGATGGGTAGTTAAATCAGTGATACAATTATCTCCATTAAAATATTTTCAGTCATAGACTTTTATTTGTTTAGAGTGATGTGTGTATGTGTGCAGCACAGGGCACTGAGAGACAGAAAAAGCCCGACTGATGTGACATAATTCAGTGGTAGTCGCATGCCTCTGCTTGCCCACAGAGTGTGAGGCACATTGATTCTGAGTGCCTGGCCAGGTAGCACTGAAGCAGTGCAGATCGCTGTCTGTAGCAATACCAGGAGGGAGCTTTAACTGAACGGTAAAAGTTGGTGTAGGGTCCACGTCTAGACGTGGTTTCTCTGCTTTGTTCTGATACTCAGTCAAGCCTCCCACGCCCAGGGGCTGCTGCTAAGCCTTGGTCTGAGGACATTAAACGAGCTCAGTGGTTCCCGACCAGAGGTATTTGTCTCCCCAGGGGACATCAGGCCATGTCTGGAGACATTTTTGGTTGTCACAACTTGAGGGCTGGTGCAGTGCTCCTGGCACCTAGTGGGTGCTGCTAAACATCCTACAACGCACAGGACAGCCCCCTCAGCAAGCGGGTATCTGACGCGTCAACAGTGCCGAGGCTGAGAAAGTCTCATCTAGATTCCTGTGCAAATCGACCCCCTTGGGGAAGAATTATGGTTTGGCTCCAATGGGACGCCCATCAAGTGATCGGATTAGGAGTGGACTCCAAGTGGCCCAAAGGGGAACAGGACATGCCTGAAAGAAATCAGAAAACTACGCAAGTGCTGAGAAGGACATTTGGATAAAGTACCTTTAAAGATGATATGATTAGTGAGTTCACACAGTAATTGACAGCAAGATCTCCCGCCTGGCTCCGGCCGCCGGATGACGTCACAGCCCCACAGTGCAGAGTCTACCAGCAGAGCCCTGCAGATTCCAAGTGAGGCTATAAAAGCTCTCTCATGTTGTGAGAATATACTTCTCACGAGCCGGGGCTCATTTAACACTGAGTGGGAATTACTCTGGATGTGGAGGCAGAGAGTGAAATTAGGAAATAAGGCCCAGCAATACCAGGGAGAAGACACTGATGGGTGTTTTCCAAGAGTTATGGTAGTGTGACGTTGTGAAAATAAATTGTGAAGATGAGGGACTGTGCTATACTCCCATGTGCGGATCAGCAAAGATGGCTGAGAAAATGGCAATTTCTTGGATGCTGTTTTGATTGCAAAGTGGTTTGCTTTGTGACAGTTTTTAGAAAAAAGTACATGTGCTTCAAATTCTGATTTAATACTTAGAAATTTAATATGTAAAATTGATTTAGTTTATCTGTCAATAGTCAAGTTTTTATTATAATGCATTAGTTTCCCCATATTCAGGCAACCCCAACTGTTTTTATACTTGATCTAAAGTAATGAATTATGCTATCTTCTTGGTTTTCTATTTAAATTCGTATTAAATAGGTTTTTAATGCATATCCACTTTTTAGATTCATTTATTTCTTATAATATCATAATTCCTGCATCAAATAATGTAGCTTATATAACAAAATTCAAAGTCTCTAAATAGGAAATACTGTTCCTCTGAAACAAATCAGATCTCAGGTGGTTCAGCTGAGTGACTGATTGCAGTTCAGATCACAGACATGGTAGACTGAACTAAGTCCTCCAACAAAAGGCATGTACTAAATCTTAATCTGCACCCTTATGGGTGGGAATCCATTTGTAAACAGGGCCCTTGGAAGAGGTATTATCAGTTAAAGTGTGGACTCACTCGTGAGTAGGATCTTCTAGAATCGTATTCAGGTGTGGACCAACGGCATTAGTGCAGGTCTCATTCTGTATTATGGAGTGCTTCAGATGCAGCGGATCAGAGAAAATCACACTGGAAGAAACCAAGGGCATCGCCAAGTGACCAGCTCCGGGATAAAGCACGGCCTTCCTGCCATCTTGGCTTGGGACTTCTGGCCTCTAAAGCAGTGAGCCAATAAAGTCTTGTTAAACCAACCCGTTGTGTGGTACCTGCCACGGCAGTCTGGAAACTAAGACAGTGGAGACCCACAGGGACTAAGCCGAGTCCAGGACCTCCGGGGAAAACCAGAGTTAGAATACAGGCACTAACAAGTTAAACTTCGATTCAGAGACCCAGTGCGGGTTCAAGGAAGGGAACTCTGGGTCAGAAGTTTAAGAAGAGCGGTTTAAGAACTTGCCACAGTGGGTAGAGACTCACACAACACCTGAAAGATTGTTGAATTCCCATCCGGGGAGCTCTGCCACATTCTCTAATGGAGCTGCAACAATCCCCCAAGTACAGGGCAATGACTAGTGAAGAAGGATAAGAAAATTTAAGAATTAGATGAAAATATGAACGAATATTTATCTGATCTTGCAATACACAATGGTCTTTCCAAACACATAAGCAACGTCAAAAAAAAGTGAACTAATTTAAAATTTTGAGTATATAAACAATTTAATTTTTTTTACATCTTAAAAAAACATGGAAAACCAAGTAAAATAACCCATTACTATTTGGGAAAATACTGCGTTGTAAACAATGTTAAAATAGCTTTAATAAGAAAAGAATACTCACAGATAAGTAAGAAAATGTTATAAAATTTAGCACTCCAAAAAAGTTGCCAATATCTATTTAAAATAATTCAACCTCAATATTATTAATCAAATAATATTAATCAAATTTATAATTTATCATCTATCAAATTCAATGATCATTAATAAATGGAGAATAACCACTGTGAGTGAGAGACCATGGAAATAAACACTTTCATATTTTATTGTTAGTCAGCATAATGTTCCTGAGTGGAAACTGTCAATCTTTGTTCAACTTGACTCAATGGGGAAGATTTTGATCAACAGAGAAAGCAAGCATTGTTTAATAAATAGTACCAGGACAAGCAGTTAGCAATTGGGGACAATAAAGAGACTCAGAGTTTTATATGACTAATTCTAATATCCCCAATGATTCAGACAGAAGAACTCAATTAAAAGTGAAACATCAAGGAAAAAATGTGGATGAGCAGCAGATCTTTTCAAGATGAACATTTTTTAAAACATTTAAGTAATGGAGGAAAAGACACATAAACAAAGGTTTTCTTTGAAACTTATAAAGTTACATTATACTTTCAAGATTCAGCACCTCTAGCATCTGCCCAGGCCTATTTCTCGCAGGTTAAAATGCATTCTTAAATTTTTGGACTGATTGTCTTTTCTTATGCCGCATTTATGCATTAGCATTCAATGTGGGATTTAAACTCCTTTCAGACCGAGCTGCTTACAGGTCTTTGTCGCCTCTAGATAGATCTCTGTCCCTGTGGTTGTGCTGGAAGCAGCCCTTACTTCCTTTCATGGCTTTAGAGTTAAGGTCTCACCAACAGGCCTAGAGTAGTTAGACACTCTAGTCGGATGCTGCCCTGCAGCCTCCCTACTTTCTCAGCGAATTCCTAGTAAGCAGGAACTCCTCTTCACACTTGAATTGGGATCTTTACAAGCCTAAACATCACTGCTCTTCCCTGAACTCCACTTCCGCGCCCGCGTTTCCTCCCATGTCCTGAGTGCCTTTATATCTGCGGTTCTTAACTTAATAAAGATGTCACAAATGACACCCAAGCCTCTTCTGTCCATAAATGCTTTGCCATGCCTTTTTAACTCTTCTGAAATAAAATTCAAATTATACGTGCCTGCCTACATGCATCATGACAAACATTATAAAAAAAAAACAATGCCCATTTCAATATGAAGCAGAAATAAAAGCAAGATATTGTGTAAATCGTGTACTTCCATATGTAAATACTTTGTCACAGTGACACTGGAATGTAATGTGGTTGTCATCAAAGCAAAGCACTGGGCAGCAGTAAAAGTGGCGGGACAGACTCTATTCAAACTGTCCACTGGGAGAAGAGAAGCCAGCAGCATCTGGCCTCAACTCTGATTAGCACTGAGGTAGCTAGACTTTTTTAAAGGGCCCAAGAGGGAAGGGAAATGGGCAACTGGAAAATGAGAGGATCTGGGGGAGGCCAGAGGGCGTCTGGCAATGGGTTTATGGAAGAGGGTCAGGTCACTGGCAGGCCTTCTGAGAACAGTACGTTCTGTGGTTTAGCAGAATTGTCTCATCTTAGGGAAGAGCCCAGCCTGGGGTCAGGGCTCCACCCAGGGAAGTCCCCACTGAAGTGTGGACAAGACTCTCATGCAAAGTTGGAACAAGTAGCAGGGCCAAGCAGGGTCTCTTGCAAGAATTCACCTTATTCTATGCTTGCTCACATTTATGATGAACAGCCTTAGAGAGAAAAGAAGACACTGTTCATCTGAATAACAAATGTCACTTTTTTTCAACTGACATTTAGAAAACAGAGATAAATCAGTATATCTGTGCATCACTGTAAATGAACCATAAACACATGAGCTACACACCCAGATCGATATGTGGGCATTTATTGCCAACTGAGACACCAAGAGGCACTGCCAATAGTGACGGCACATCTGAAGCAGGGAACAACTCTTGATGATCATCTCAACAAAACAAGGTGAAATCTTTCTTCAAGATATCTGGTGTTTGCATTTCTGGGATATTCAGGATATATTAAAAACGTAAAAAGAGTGTCTCAGGTTTAGGTATAAAATGAAGTTAGTTTTAGCCTCTGACAATCATAAACAAATTTCAATGACAGTGAAACTCCCTTGTAATTGTGACAATCAAAACCTGCCCCCCAAATTTCCAGAATAACATCCTAGAAAGCAGTGAAAACCAAATTGATAACCACTGATTCTCCTTCCTCCCTTATCCAGAGCCCTCCCTTAATATCAGCTTTGAATACTTTTTCAGAATTTTGCTATTTCTTCCCATCTTTCTTTCTTATTTACTTATACCATTTTGAAACACAGCTTGCTCTCATTTTACCTTTTTTTCTCCCAACTAAATCTTTCATCTACACCTCTGCTTACCTTTATAAGTATTAATATTTGCAAATGAACTCTATTTTCAGTTAAAGTCACATAGCTGCATTTTCTTAAACAAGAAATATAAGATAAAGCTGAAATAAATTTAGTTAGAAGGATTTTGGTGGTGTGAACTAAAGGATATTCAGCTGCTGAAAACTTTATGAAGCAATGTAAAATGTTGAACTCAGATATTTTATTTTTATGCTTGTTCTCTTAATGTGAAATGTTAGTGAAAACAAAGTTATTTTAAAAGGATCGGAAGTGCCATAATGCATGGTTTAATATTTTCAGAAATCAGTTGGAATTGTCTGCCTATTCAGTCATCATTTTAGACAATTTTAACCTAATTTAAACCATTAGCTGTTTGTATTCCACAAACATAAAGCACCAAGCTATTTGTATTAATGAACCTGTTTTCATTCATCCAAGAAAAAGGTGGTTGCTTCATTCCTTGCTGCAGGTGAGAGTACTGGCAGGAGGCAAGGGCTGCAATAAAACTCTGAGTGTATCAGGGCTGTACTGGATAGCTCATTTCTAGCCTTGGGTTTCAAACGCTCCTGGATAACTCCAGGCATTTATTACTGCTGGGTCCACGTATAAGGTTTCAGGGAGGAAAGAATTCATCTGTGTTCTCACTGATCTGGTGCTGACAAGGCTTCTCAGCTTCTCCCAGCCTACGAGTGAATCCTAACAGAAGGCTTGAAATGAAGACAAGTTCCTTGAGCATGCAGACCTCATGAGAAACACCAATCTGCACGATGACAGATGCCATCCATTCTCTCATACCCCGAGTTGTGGCCAGACCGTGAGCTTAATGAAGGGCAACCTAACCTCAGCTCAGTTCATTTCCACCAATATTTACCAAACACTTTCCATGTGTGAGACACTTTACAAAGCTATGGAAACACAAAAACGTGCATATTCCGGTTCACAAGGAGCCACTGTCATCACAACCCGTCGAAGAATATTCACTTCCCAGGTAGAAAGAAATGAGACAACTGTCAAACATAAGCTGGTAGTGCCTCTTCCAAGTTGCATGAGAAAGAACAAAAGGGAATCAGTCCCTCTGTTCATGATCACCATCACATTTGATTGGCACTTTCCCCCATGCACATAGCAATGCCTCTGTAAATTCAAGGCACTGACGATGACTGTAAAATATGAGTGTGTCACATTCAAGAGAGCAGGCAGCCTGACCCAGAGGTTAAAGAAAAAGGGAAGTAAGGAAGAGCCTTCTCCCTGCATTTCTAGAAAGTCACATGTTTTACTGCCCAGTGAAAAGCAAATCAATCCTCAGATGTCGTGAAAGTTGTAGAATGTGTAGGTCAAGCACGTGACTTCTCACCCCATCTCAAACATTCCAAGACTGTCGTTAGTCCAAAGGCTGTGCAACAGCACATGGCTGGAAACCAGTCAGTGCTTTTCCAAGTGGTCGTGCTGAATCCAGGCCAACAATCCAGTTCCTGATAGCGAGGACTGTTAGGATCTCAAATATCCTTGGACCCAAGCATCCGTGAATATTACTTTTTCCACAATGAACGGAACATGACTAGATCGCCTCTTCTCTCTCACGCACAGCCATGCATCTGAGGTAGGGGACGGCAAAGGGGTCAAGGGAGTTGGTTGTTGGCCATAAAAAGAGTTTAAAAAGATATTCTGGGCACAGCTGGAGGAGCTACCCAGCTGGCTGAGGGCTGTGAACCAGGTCAGAACTGCTAGGAGGCCGTGAACCAGACACACACCAACAGGAGCAGCCAGCCCACCAGCAGGTGCGAGACAAACTCAGGTCAGAGAAGGGGAGGGACACCGAGGAGAAACGACACCGAGCAGAGGACAAGGCAAGCAGCAGCAGACGACTCTTGCAGACAGTGGGAGTACGATCAGCACAGCTAACTTTGCTTCGGAAGCAAAAACGTGAATTAGAGCTGTCTCTCCAGGCATGGGAGGGTAGCTCGCGGGAGTGGACATGTTGCTTGTTGGTTTAATGAATAGAGCTGGCATACTCTGGAGGTATCACATAACCTGGGTTTCTCTGTCATACTCTGAAAATTGATGCTGAGAGTTCTGGGTGGGAGGTGATCTGGCAATTTTTGAGGCAGTTCCATCAAAAATACAAATTATTGATAAAATCTTATTTTTATGTCTCTCCATACCTCTAGATAAAATATTTGTCTTCCACCCTTGCTGTCCTGAGTTTGTCACTTCTTGTGTCTTGATAAGATCATGGGAGAAACGAGGCAGTAGCAGTAATACAAACCCAACAGCAAATGGAAAACCCTCAGTCTGTCACACAGAATGTTTCCACTGAGGACTCAGGGCTGCCGACACTTGTATCATGCACAGTTATTTGAGGTCCCTTGTTCTTACCTCCTGTGAGTTTCACCACGTCTTGAGTTATACCATTTGCTAAATCATACTTTCTTTTCTTTTCTTTTTTTCTTCCCCAGATAGACCATGGACTCTCTCTTTATTAGTCTGGTTTTTTTCTTATTTCCCATACATATTATCCTTTGTTCATGAATCTAGTTTATGAGAAACTTGTATTCACGTCTATCCAAGGTCTACATCAAGCTCTCATGTACAAACTTTCCATGATAGTTTCTGGCAGCAAGATGGACCCAAGGAAGAAAATGTAGAAGAAGGACCCTATAACAGTGTGAAACCACTTGTTCCCTGGAAGCACTTTCTACTACCAACTTCAATTAGTCTTATATCTGCCTGTGGTTTTTCTCCAGTTTCTATCTTTATTATGATTATTAACCATTTTCCAAGAGTTGTCATATCCATGTAATAATCAGATTGGGTTATCCTAAATTCCTCAGATGTTTCTTTGATTCCTGAACCACCTTAACATGCACAAAACTCCAAGGATTTCTTCTGAAAGGGAATTAAAAAGCATCATGTGACAATTAACTTGGCAAGCTTTTCCCAGTTTTTTTCTCTATTAAGCAAACAAAGGAATAATAGTAACCTTAAAAGTCAAGTAAATGTTTCCAAAATAAATGTTTGCTTTGCCAGCAAATATTTCTAAAGGTATTTCAATAGCTGTAATAAAACAAATACTTGCATAGTGGGTAAATACATCAAAAATATTTTTGTATTCATTTCTGAGCACCTGGAGCTGCTTATGCTTCATTTTTGACCTGTCCAAGAACTTAGTGTTCAATGAGTGAAAATGTTTGTTTTTCAACCCCTCCCTACCATGCACAATAAATGCAGCAAAACTATTTTGTTTGCCAAAAAAGTAGATATTTACAAATACACGCAGATTTCAAATTGTTTGCAGTTCCTTGCAACTCAGTGTTCACAGTGGCAATCTGTTAGAAAATGACTGAAGAAGGTAGAAACTTGCACCATTGAGAAGTAGCTGCAGCAGCTCTTGATTTCACTGTAAGCTGAATGGAAACAAAGAAAATGCCTTCCTAAGTTCTTGCCAGGAGTGAGTGCTTTGTTAACCAGTTATAACACACATAGCACTACTTGATGATGGCGCTTCCATGGGCTTATCCTTGAATTTGACAAGAAATGCTACCAATGTCTATTCAAAGATAAAATGACTTGCTTAACTGACATGAAGAAAGGATAGTTCTTTTTCCAAACTCTAATTGAATTTAATGAAAAGAAGTGTCATTCCTGTATCATTTTAATATGCGATATACTACAAAATGTATCTCTAGACATATTTACATTTTAACCTCATCTGTTCTTCTTTTCTCTTGGAATTCATACCTAAAATCAGATACATCTAATAACATTAGTGTTGAAAATTCTATTATAATTGATATCTCAATTATAATCTATAATTACATTCATAGTTTCTGGATGGAAACGCTTTAAAATTATATAAAAATTCTATAATTTACTTCAGTTTGCCCCATTCAAGGGTACTTTTAACAATATATGGAGATATTTTTGGTTGTCAAGACTGGCTGTTGTGAATCTAATGGGTTGAGGCCAGAGATGCTGCCAAACCTCTTACAATGCAGAGGTCAATCTCCCCAAAATGAATTATCCAGCCCAAGTGACAAGTGTGCTGGAGTTGAGAAACCATGGTTTACTTTGAGCGTGTATTTTCTGTTGATGAAATAAGTTTGAAACATTGGAAAATACCTTATGATCGAGTTCTTAAAAGTAAATATTATTTATTTAAGATTTTATATGTAAAAATGAATAAACTGGGGAGCAGATGTAGCTCAATGGTTGAGCATCTGCTTTCCATGTACCAGGTCCTGGGTTCAATCTCCAGTACTTCCCACCCCCCAAAAGAAATAAACTAGATATGGGATGAAATAATTACAAAAATGAGTAACCCTTTTAACACAGTTGGAATTCATGAATGTGAAGATTTTATTCTTTTTATATTGAAATAGATTTTTCCATAAAGTGAAATTCTTAATATTGTTTTTCAAAATCTGGTTTCCTGTTTTCCCAAAGAAATACTTAAGAATTTCTTACTCACCAAGGCAGCTCAGTTTGACGAGTTGTCCAGAAAAAAAGATCAGTGATTTAAGTGAAATGTAATAAAAAAATTCAAATTATATTCAATTTCCTTTAAAATTCCACATAGATTTCTAGATTAAAGGCAGAGACTATGCCACATATGCATATGTGATCATTTTACATTTCAGATATTAGAGATCTGTCAAATATCAGGAGAGGAATGGATGCCATCTTTCATCTCTAAAATTCGTGATGTAATTATTTTATTATGAATTCTAATTTGGTAGAATCGAGCAAAGATTTCACCTCAGTTAATAAGAGTGTTTAAAAAAAGTGGGAACTACCTTAATCAACCGTCACCAATAATGGGACAAATCAAAACTGTGATAGAATTTGATGAAAACGACAGAGCGTCAGCCTGTGCTGCTCCTGGAAAAGATGTGTAATCCAAATGTCTTCATGAGGAGATATGAGACAAACCCAAATTCAGGAACACCGTATGAAATAACTGGCCTGTAAACCTCCAAAGTGTCAAAATCACGAACGCCAAAGAAAGATGAGGAACTCTTCCCATTGAAGACTAAAGAAACATGACAACTAAATAAATGCAATGCACAATTCTAGTTGGATCCTTTTGCTACAAAGGACATTACTGGGACAGCTGGTGAGACACGAGTGGGATCAGAGCATTAGATGGAAGTAATACATCAATAGTCCTTCGCTGGTTCTCACGGCTTCATCGGGTCTGGGTACAAGAATTCCCTTCTTTGTTCATTAAAGGATTCAGGGCATGGGGCAGGAGGTTGGCAAGGGACTCTCGAAGGTTTCAGGGGAAGAAAGTTCTCTGTATCCTACGTGCAAATTTTCTATAAGTTTGTGATTGCTTCAAAATAATATACATATCTATTTAGACATTATTTCAAAATTTCAAAATTTAAAAGAAGGTACGAAGTCATACTACTAAAAAACATTATGTTTAAATGAGCCACACCATAGATTTTAGAAACAATTTGAAATGTATTGATGTAGAATTACTCCCATCAGAGTATCTTTCTTTCCATTGAAAGAGGCAGGTACTGGTTTTTCTGCCCTCTAATTCCTACAGATTCTGTAAATGACATAAGTTACTCTGTTTATACATCTGTTCATTTATTCAGCAAGTTGTTGAACTTCAAACTTGAGTAAGAAGAGAAACGGCAAAGGACTATCAAATATTCTTTCCTAAATCATTACCCATGTATTTCAAATTCCTATATACCAAAGTGCATCAATGCATGTGAGCAAATGAAAATGAATTATTTATGTCTATGCATCATGCTCACAGTCTCTTAACATTTATGTTTGCCTTTAGATCTTTATTTACTGAGGAGGCAGAGCTTTGCAGGTTCTGTTAAATAGCATATACCTTTGAATTGTGGTTTTACATTTACACATTCCTGGTGTTTGAAATACTTGGAAATCGAATGTGCTTGGTTTACGACACATGTACATAAAAATATTCCATTGCAGAGTTTTGATATCAAATTGTCATTCTCCGAAACAGGTTGTCCGTGTCCTTCTTTCTTTCAGGCTTCCCCTTTTTTGTGCCTCGTCCGGCTCTTTTCCGATATGCTGATGAGGATACCGCAAGCACACTTCTTTGGAGACTGGTGCTTCTTCTCGTGTTAGCAATGTGTCCTCCAGAGAAATTCCCTGCCCCCTCCTCCAAGCTGTGCTTAGCACGGCCGCTGTCCATGCTCGCTCAGAGTCTAAGACCTAGGCTAGCTGTTCTCTGAGTCTGGCCCTGGGGTCAACAGCACCCGCACGCCTGGAAGCTTGCTAAAAATGCACTCTCTTGAGCCCCACCCCAAGCGACAGACTCAGGAACCCTGGGATGGGGCCAAGCACTCTGTCTTAACAAGCCCTCCAGGCCATCTGATGAACACGAGAAACACTGTCTTGGATCGCTAGTTCTCAAAGTCAAGTGTGGAACTTATTTAAAACGCAGGCTCCATCCTGATTCAGTGGGTCCCGCCTGGGCACCAGAAATGTGAATTTTTAGAAGAGCCCCAGGTGATGCTGATACGCATCCCTGGGCCAGGGTGCGGGGACCCTTCATCGGCATTCTCTCTGATGCACCAGTGTTTAAGAAGAATCCCACAATGTCATGCGTGGGTTAAGGGGATGGTTACAAAGCCCCAAGGTCAATGAGAGAAGAGACTCTCTCACTGTGGCTGGACCCACAGCTTATGTCTAGACTACAGACCCTGCCCCGATTGCGCTCAGCTACCTGTAGGACAGGCATGAGACAACCTTACCGATAAAGCAACACTCAGCTTTCTGCTGCCAGGTAGTTTGAAATTGGGCACCAGCCATTTACACAGCTGCCTGAGACTCCAGCTGCTGGCCCTGGGACTATGGAATCCATGGGCCGTTACAGCCCTCCTTGTGGGGAAGGGGAGTTTGGGTGCAGCCCCCTCCCTGATCCCAAGGGGGTCCATCTCCAGGCAATCCAGGGAGAGCACCCAGGGTCCCGTTGCTGCATTCTCAAAGCTGTCTACAGACTAGGCGTGCGTCTTCCTTGACTATTACACAATCTCAGGCCTTTTGGATTTCCTTATTATGTGTTGTTTCCCATCTCCTGTACTAGAGTAAAGTAATTATGTTGTTATCTTTTTGTGGGATTTCATTTCCTTTCTAATCCTCAACACATGCACCCTCCATCTACTTGCTACATTATTCTAGAAAGTTCACACTCTCAGAGTCTGAACTGATACGCCTGAGATACAGCTATAATTTTTTCATTTTTAGGTCACTGAAAACAATTCTAAGTGGTTCTAAGAGGACAGGGTTGAGAAAGAGAAGGAGGTGCACTTCCATCCCGTATGTAACAAATGAAAGTGAGTTGGTCCTTTCCACAGTCTCTGCATGGAAATTGTTCAGAACGCAATAGCTGTGGGTATTGAGTGTTTATCTTTATAACCAAGGGGATACTGAATACAAATGGACTAAACACAGTGGGTTAAAACAGGAGTGCTATTGCTAGAGGAATTTTAAAGATATTTCACAAGACGCTTTGGTGCAGTGCCAATAAGAGCTCCAATATTAATTCATACCAAACAGAAGCCATTCAAGAGGGAACTTCTGTTCCCTGGTGGAGACTCCATCTCTGCACCAAGTAGGCCCTTTAGCCTACCTTATAGAATTCACTGCATATGTAGAAAACATATACATAAATGCTTGGATATTCATTTAGCAAGCTATACAGTTTGGACTTTATCATCAGAATATTTTTTATTGTATTTGTAAATCTTGATTAAAACAATCCTCTGGAGATTGTTATATAGATAATCACCTGGAAAGAACGAACCTCCCTAAGGACTGGAGACAAGATTCTAATATTCAAAAGGAGGCACACCAAGTAAGAAGCACCCTTTTAATTTTGCGGTTTTCCCCCGGTTCTCAGCTGACAGTGTGTGCTAAACCCCCTTGCACCGCGGGGTTGACTTATACATTGAGAAGGGGTTGACGAGTAGATAAAATTAAGGTCTCTGCCACGTTCTCTCTCTCTGGATTCCAAAAGTTGATTCCCTCTACTTTGGTTGTGTAGACAAAGTCATATTTCCATTTCAATCCCATCAGGGGCGACAGAAAATGATGCCAACAATTCTTTTTTTTCAGTCGAAGGAGAAATTCAAATTGGCCACAATATTCCAACTTTATATTTCCAAGGGGTCAGTTTCGGGGACAAGTTCCTAAATCCTGTGAGGTGCTAACAGTAAGCCACCTGCCAAGACGCTTTCTCTGGGGGCTGACCTGAGAGACTTAATCCGCGCCCGAGAGGCGTGACGCTGGCAGGTTCTCATCACGGGAGTGTCTTCAGGTGTGTCTCGTGGATCTGTGTCTCAAGACCGACAGCCAGCCGCCTTCAGGGTGATTCAACAGACCTTTTGGCTCGTTGGTTTTGTGAACATAAAAGCGAAGGCATCGCTTTTCTATTTGGATGACTTTAAATGTACTAAAATAAATAGACAATCTAATGTTCAATAGTGAAAATGGCTTTTTAAAATAAAGTACAAAGATCAGGAACTAGTCACTATTAACGGAAATAAAGATGTTCATTATCATACTACGGAAAAAAAAATATTTTTGAACTTTAGATCCAGAAGTTTGAGACTATAAATTTATAAAAAAGAGGGCAAAATTAAGAGTCCGGCGCAATGACTGGTCTTTTTATTGTAGGACAGTGCCACCTGCAGGAACAAATGATAGTGTTTATTTCAGAGTAAAGGCTCACAGCAGTGAATTTTCTGGTATTATATTTGGTTAATTAGTAAGGTACTAGACAGAGCAGAAGTCTGTTAGTGTTTGTCACACTAAGTGAATTGGCATACAATATGCAAAAAGTAATCTTTAATTTCTTTCCAAGAAGAAAATATTTAGCCACATGCTAAAAGTCTGCACAAAGGAGAACCATTTATGACCCTTATTATAATTAATAGACATGTCACCTTTGAAGCAATACAAAATAGCAACTAAATTTTACCAGTGCACACCATTTATTTTCACTGTGCAATGGGGATATGCATCCAACAGTCAGAGAATGAAGCAAAATACACCGCAGTGTATTTCTGTGTATTTGTCTTGCTTTAAAATAACACTTTATCTAGCACTATATAATCAACAAACTACTCCTACCTTTTATTTACTTGTAGATAAATAATTCCACCAATCTAGTCTAGTCTTGCTGCATGTAGTGAAATTATGACAAGGAGGGATATAGACAAAAATGATAGTAAAAATTTATATAACTTCCACATTATTCTTCAATAAAACGGTGGTTTTTAGGGAGCCCATGTCCGCAGGCTGGGTTTGGAGGCAGACGCTGAGGTGGATCCTGGGGGGAGGGCGTTGATTAAGGCCGGCAGTGGGGGGAGAACCAGGATTGGGAGCGGGGAAAGGCTGCACCGCCCAGGCCAGCCAGCGAGGCCTCGGCCAAGCCCCCGCGCGCTCGGGAGCTCCCCCTGGCAGAGCCGCCCCACGCTGGACGGAAGTGCCGGCTGCTCACAGCCCCTGGGCAAGCAGCCTTCGGACGTGGGCTGCCTCCTGGGGGCAATCCGGGTGCAACGCTGCGTGCCCACCAAAGCCCAGTCCTCGCACCCGGCTCTGCCAGGGTGCCGGTGGGCTTCTCGAGCAGGGGCGGGCAGGACAGGCAGGACAAACTGCCGCGTCTCCTCTCGCTGAGCTGACATGCGTCGGCCTCCTCTAAGAGGCCCTCAGCCCCCATCCTGCAGGTGGCGGTGGCTTCCCTGACGGGGGTCCCTGAGGGGTGCAGGCCCAGACCCTGCGCTCCCTGAAATCCAGGGCTACTGCCGGGTTTCGCTGGGGCCACAGGAACCCCCCTGGAGAGCAGGTCCCCTTCCCTGCGGTCCCTGTGTAACAGCACCCCCAGCTCCTCTGACGACGAAGGCCCGCGGGCCCTGCCGAGCGGATGCCTCCCCTCTGGACACACGGCGCCTGCAGTTCCCGGGCAGCGTGCACTGGGTGGGGTCCTTCCCTGTGCCACCGTTGGGGACCAACACCGCCACTTCCCCGCAGCCGAGGGCTACGGGCGCAGGCAGCCCCAAGTCCCGGGTGGGTGCCTGCGGGGACGGCGAGCGGGGCCCCTGCTCCACCTGGCGCAGGACACCGGGCCCCAGAAGGCCCCTCCACCGGCCCAGCGCACGCCGGAGCGCGGCCGTCCGTCGGGCCCTCACACTCCTGTGCGCCGCCCGGGTTCTAACCCGTAGGCGGCTCCCTCCTCCCGCAGGTGCCGGCCCGCCCGCAGGTGCCGGCCCGCAGGTGCCGGCCCGCAGCGCTTTCCACGCGGGCGTCAGGAGCCCGGCCCCTGCGCGCAGCGGCTCTGCCCCCCGCCAGCTGCAGGGGGCGCCCTCGGCCCAGCGTCTCCCCGTGAGCCTTGCCTCGGAGGGCGCCGCTCCCCCTGCTCACAGCCCGCCCTCTCCACATCTCTGAGCGCGCGGCTCAGACGCCTTCCTGGGCAGGAGAGGGGAAAGAACGCCAGCTGCTTTTATCAGGAGACGCTGCTGGAGACACTCCACGAGTCTCTAACTACAGAAGCCCACCAGCGTTACTTACGCATTTATCACATTCCCATGGCCGTCGTAAAAACCCAGCATGCCATTAAGCATGAAAAAAGAGTTTCCTCAAGGTGCATTCAATGGGAGTGATCAGATCAGTTTTTAAACAGAAGGGATGGTAAACTGCCTCTCTTTAAGCCTCAGAATTTCCATTTCCTACACTTTTCCTCTCTTTTCCCCTCTGATGGCTTGTAAGGGTCACAAAATATTTGGGAAACATGAAATATTGGGGTGCTCTCTCTGAGAAAAACGTAATTTGGGGCATGCACATATACTTTCTGGGTGTTTCTGATCTCCCTAAAACCCATTCATAGAGCTTGAAAGACTCCATGGGCCCTAGAATTTGGTAGCCAGGGTGAAATACAATATTCATCGATCAGTAACGATCCTGATTCTGTCATTTACCAACTGTGTGGTCTCGTGCAAGGCAACACTCTGAGAGGCATTTTGTCATCTGTAGCATGACTATAATTATTCATTACATTATAGGCTATTATATAATTATATAAAATATTGTATAATTGTATCTTACAGAGTGTTTATAGACATCAATGAGAAAACAAAGGGGAAAACTTCTAGCCAAAATGAGATGCTTAATATATCTTTAAGTTGGAATAAAAATAAAGTTATTCACCCTGTACTTTTAAATATGTTTTTCTGCAGGTGGTTGCCTTTTCCCAATCACTTCTAAGTTTATAGACCATATTGATAAATCTTCAAAACCATTACATCTTTATCATAAAATGAGTTCAGGTGGTTATCCTTAGGATTTTTCACATTAAATTTGGTTATGAAATTCTAATAAAACCCATACTATATTTAGCCACCTGGGTGCCTGCAATATACAGCTAGTTGCTTATGTGTTTGATGGGTTATTCAGGGGCCATGCAAGTCGAAAGGTCTGCAATCTGAGCTGTGAAAAGGAACGGATGTAGGGGAAAACTCAAGAAGATCTCCACAGTTAAAAAGTCTTTGGTAATATAGAATTGTACATATTTGCTGAAACAAAGAAATTTATTCTGGTATCTACTGATTAGTTATGTTAAGTCAATAAGCCAACTCACGGGTACTTATTCTTCAAGCATCTGCTGGATCCAAAGTATATAACTGGTAGCTCTGAGGGTGCACTGAAGAATGAGACACTAGACCTAGCTTTTTCACTAAGCGTCTTTCAGAAGACATCCTACCGTCTTCGTTAGCCAGGGCTGCTACGACAAATAGCACTCGCCGCTTGGCTTAAACAGCAGGAGTTTACTAGCTCACACTTGGGGAGTCCCACTTCCAGGTGGCTGTAGGGCCATGCTTTCTCTAACGTCGGTGGGCTCTGGTGACCAGCAGTCCTCATGCACACAGTGCTCTCTCCCCTTCTCTGGCTGCTTCTTGTCTGGCTCAGTCCCCCGGGTCTCTGCCCAGATGTCCTCTCCTTATAAGAACTCGAGCCATATGGATGAAGGCCCACCCTGACTCAACCTGAGCTCATGTCAACAGGACAGTCAAAGAGCCCGTTCATACATGAGTCCACGCCCACAGGACCCGGGGTCAGGATCTGAACAGGTCTTTTGGGGGTGGCAGTGATTCGGTCCCCAACACCTACACACAATACATCACACCTAACAACATACAGGGCGGGGGGTCAATGAGTTGTGCTACGGGCACATCAGTGCAGGGAGAGACTCCCATTCTCTGGCACGCTCAGGGCAAGCCTGACAAGCGGCTCAAATGGTGACAGGAAGCAGGAAGGAAGAGGAGTGGAAATACTGGCCATTCCACCCATAGAGAAAGGGCTGAGGTATGAAGAAAGAATGGCAGGAATGTGGTGCAAACGGAGGGTCCCTTTGGCAGTGGTCTATTTTACTGTTTTGTAATTACTAATATGGCCCTAAACGTATGGCAGAAAAAATTGTGGTTTTTTGTGTTTTTTGATTTTTTGATGTTGAGAAGCCCTGTCACATGCTGCAGAAGGGTAAGAGTGCAGGGACTCAACCCAGTGAGTCTTCATTCACTCTATCACTGATTCACTACAATTTAGCTCTGAATCCTTCTGGACCTTCCTTCTGCAAGCTCTACCACAATAAGATATGTCTACATGACTATTCCATTGGGCTCACAGAAAGAGCATTAATACAATCGTACTTGGAGGAGTTGAGCAATCTTTGCAGAAACATATCCAGTATAAATGGAAAAGAGAGATAAATGTGTTTCATATTAACATCTCAGATAGGGTGGTACTTTGGAGACAGAACCTCAGGAGAAGGCACTTGCTGGCCCTTCTACCACTAACTCCATTTGCCAAGGCTTGCTCTACTGATGTGGAGTTACTTGTCCAAAAGCTGCACTTGAATTGATGGGAGTTATGATTTTAGAGTCTAGGCTCAGAATCTCTAAAGTATGATGTTCTAAAGTTATTCTCCTGGTGAACACGAGAGTTCTACCATAATAAGAAACTTGACATATATCATACTAAGGAGTTCCAAGTTCCAGATAAGTATTACTGGGAGTTATGTATCACTGTCAACCATATGCTTTCACTGAGAGTCACAAATAAAGGCTGTCCACTCCTGAAAATCCTTTAGCACACCGGACCTCTGGGAGGGTGTGGTGAATGAGAAAATCTGTTTAAGGTTTTAGGATTTAAGGGGAAAAAAAAAGTCTTAAACTAAAAGTCTTGAAAAGCATAAAAGAGGTTAAGAAGAACTTGGAAAGGAATGTTTTAGCTATTAAGTTTATGCCATAGTCGATTTCACATATTTAATTATCTCATTTCACTCTATTATGTGAGTCTATTTGTCATATCACCAGTCGAGCATCTACATTCACGACATTTGAAGGGACATTTTCAAAAAGTCCCTGCATTATTCATCTTTTCATATGGTTTCAAATCAATGGTTCATACACTGCACTCCCTAAAGACTGAGGCAATTGTGGTTCATTTCTTCTCAGTTGCAAATGGATGTTTTTTACTAGTTCATATCTTTGATATCTCTGGAATCATTTTTGAAAAGTACAAATATGCTTCTTAAAGGAAAGACACACAGGAACGATTTTAATAATCCTGGCAAGTGTGTTGGTAAGAAAATGAAAACTTGAATACAAATTTCCTTTTCCCTACTGTAAACCATGAACAAATGCTGAATATTTCTATAAAAATGCTTATCTTCTTTAAATAGCAAAATCAGCAATCTCATGTGTTTTCCCATAAAACATTGCTTCCAATCATGGTTTTTGAGAAGAAAATATTATTTAATAAGTTGCAGTCAACTTGGTCCTGTGCCCTAAAATTTAAATGAATCATAATTTAGAAAATGGCATCTCAGAAAAAGGTAGGATGGCACTGATGTGGGTTGTGAGTCTCCATAAATCTCTTCAGAAAGCCAGAGGACAACAGAAAATAAAACGGACACTCTATCAGGTTCCGAATGCTGTCTCATATTACCATAAACGGAGAGGCTTACAACATATATGTTATAGTTCTGGAAGTCCGAAGTCTAGAACAGGTCTCACTGGGCTAAAATTAAGGTGTTTTTAAGCTGCGTTCTTTTCTGAAGGCTGTAGGGAGAAATCCATTTCCTTGCCTTTTCCAACTCCTAGAGCAGGGGTTCTTAACCAGGGGTCCACAGACCCCCAAAGGGTCCCTGGAAAGATTTCAGGGGGTCCATGAGCTTGAATTGAAAAAAATCAACTTATTATCTTTATTTTCTCTGACCTCTAACTGAAATCTCACATTTCCTTCACTTATGAATGTGTGCAATAAATTACAGTGGTATTCATTTCACCTGACTGGCAAAGGGGTCCATGGAACAAAAAGGTTAAGAACCCCTGTCCTAAAGGCTGCCCACATTCCTTGGCTCTTAGCCCCTTCTTCCATCTTCAGAGTGCATCACTCCCACCTCCACTTCTGTTATCACCTCTCCTTTTCCTGATATTTACTCTCTTACCTCCCTGTTATAAGGACCCTTGCACTGGGCCCACCTCGGTAATCAGGACAATCTCTCCATCTCAAGGTTCCAGGCAATAGGACCTGGATATCTTTGAAAGACCATTATTCTGCTGACCACAAACACTGTCTTCAACAAAAGTAGACGACCAAGGGTGTCCTCCTGGTGAGGGGACCAAATGACCAGCGGACAGTGGATGTGCAAGAGCAAGCAGAGAGAAGACCGAGGGAACTTCCGCAGGTCCTAAAAGCTGCAGACCCCAATAGACTCACTCACATAAGGGGAAATTCTCATGCCACGTGGAGAACCTGAGATCAGCAGTCCAGTTTGTGGGAGGAAGGGGCTGCAGGAAGGTGTTAGGCAGCTGGCTGGTCTGGGACTTCAGGACCACCAGATAAGCCGACCTTGAATGTAAACTGCTTGGGATGCAACACACTTGGAACCCTGTGGGTGAGAGAGGGAAGGAGCAGTCCTGGCAGAGGAGGGGAACAGGAGACACAGATGTTAGAACGTACTGGAGGGGTGGCCATGCTGAGAGACCATTGGTTTAACATGTCACAGTTAATACTATAAGGAGCCCCAGAACTGTACAGCTAGAGAACCTCTACAAACCTCCTTCTAACAGGACAGAGAAACCCACATAAACATGAACAACAGAAAAAGTGATGACTGTGGCGAAATGTCACAACAAAAAGCAGAACACAAAGCAGGATGATGAGTCCGCATGCCTGCGGAAAATCAAGACCTGTCAGAATAGAGATAGCCACAAAGCTGAGGACAATGTTATCCCATATTTCTACATGAGCTTACAGAAATAAAGAAAAGGATAGAAACTATAGTAGAACTGCAGCAACAGAATTAGAAAAGCCAGGACATGAGAGAAGTGGGCTATAGGGGGATATGACAAGAGAGCTAGTTGATAGACCTTAAGAAGTCATTACAAATAAAGAAAACAAATCTGACATAAAGAGTAAACTAGAAGGAACAGAAAAGTGCATAGAAACCATAGAAAGTAATTGCATTAGTCTGTCAAAGGGATGCTGATGCAAAGTATCAGAAATCTACTGGCTTTTATAAAGCGTATTTATTTAGGGTAAAAGCTTACAGTTACCAGGCCCTCAAGAGTCCAACTCAAGATTGCTTTCTCACCAAAGCCAGCTGTCACGTGTTGAAGCAAGATGGTTGCTGATCTCTGCGAAGGTTCAGCCTTCCCCTCTAGGCTTCCTCTCTCTCAGCTGCAGGCTGGCATAGGGCTTGTCTCTCAGGACTTCCTCTCCCTCCTAACATAGGGCTCGTTTCTTTCCAGGCCTTCTATATCAGTCTCAGCTTTTCTGGTCTCTTCCCAAGGTCAGCTGCAAACTATCAGGTGAATGCCTCATCTTCCCCCAGGGCCCCGGGATCAAAGATGACAGAGCTCTCTCTTCTGGCGTGTCTTCGGAGTGAGTTTCCATTTATATCGGCCCACCAAGAGGGCAAGGACTCAACCTGAGTCATGCCTTACTGACATGGTTGAATCAAAGCCCTAATCTTAGCAGGTCATTTAATCAAAGACACCTCAGCTGAATCTTATGCAATCAAAGGGTCTCATACCCAGAGGAATAGATTAGTTTACAAACATAATCTTTCTCTTTTGGATTCATAAAATAATCTCAAACTGTCACAGTAATGCAATAAAAAAAGAGGATGGTAGGAAAATAACAACAGAAATAAAAATAGAAAAAAAAAAAAAAAAAGGACTTGAAGGACAATGATAAATAGTAAAAACAGGCCAAGAAGGAGATACATAAATAATATAACTATAATATAATACAATATGATGTAAATTCAACATTGCATATATATATTATAATATACAATAAAATATAAATCTATAGTGAGAGAACAAAGTGATGGAATGGAACAAATCCTAAAAATCACCATTTAAGACTATTTTCATGAAATACAACAAACTTTAATCTCCAAGTTGAAAAGTCACTTCAAATACCTAGGAAAAGCAACCCAAAATGAAAAATATTAAGGTATAGTCTAATAAATTATTAGACTTTGAATGAATTTTTAAAAATACTTTGAGTATTTTTAAATACCTCCACCCACCCAAAATCAATTCTTTATAAAGAAAGAAATTGAGATTGGCATATGTCTTCCGATAACAGAACTTCACAAGGGAAGACAATGAAGTGCTATTTAAGATTCTCGAGTAAGGAAGTCATGAGTCGGGATTTTTTATACTCAAATTCATCTTTGAGTAAAAGGGGCAGAAAAACTATTCTGAACATGCATGTCTCTGGGGAAGAGCGTTCCCTTGAGCCCTTCCTCAGGAATGAACCAGAGAACAAGCTCAGCCAGCCAGGAAAAGGCTAGAAAAGAGCTGGCAATGCTAGACGGTCAGTGATGGAAAGGAAGCTAAATATTGGGGGGCAGGAGGTGACTGTTACATCCCTCATGAATGCAGACATATTATAGTTAACAAAATGGTGGGAGGGAGGGAGAAAGTATATAAAGAGTCAACTAAGCTTCCTGATTGTTCTACATGTGTTAACCAGGAATAAAAGGATATTACTTCAAAACAGAGGGTGAGGGAGAGGGACGGGAGGTAGCAGAGGCTCCTCGCTAAATTTTAATATTGCATATGTCAGAGAACCTATAAATAAGAAGATTAAGGATATGATATAAAGGCATAGGTATAATGGTAAGAATTAAAATAAAAACAAGAAGGGGGGAGGGAGAGAAAGAATAGAAATTATACTACGGTAGAGATTTTAATATATAAAAGTTATGTGTATATGTGTATAAATAAAGCAGAATTTGGATTAACATAATGGCTGTACCAATTAATGTCAATGGAATTATTTTGTCTGTTAAAAGGAAAAGGATTTCAAATTGGTAAAACAAAATCCAATCTTTTGCTACATATAAGAATCATAATTAAAACCCAGAGTCAGAAAAGATATACAAGATAAATGCCAATTAAAACAAGAAATAATCCACTATTTCTATCTGACAAGGTAGAACTCAGATCAAAAACAGCATAAAAGATGGAAAAAGGAACACGCTACGATGCTAAAGCTATGATTCAGAGTGGAGAGATGTTATTAACCCCTACGCACTTGAAAACAAAGCAACAATTTTTATAAAGTGAAATCTACAGGCTACATAAGGAAAAAATAGAAAACATACTAATAATAGGAGACTTTAACAGACCCTTCTCTGTCTAAGACAGGTCAAGTAGATGGGAAAAAATCCTTTGAAAACTGATCAAGCCTACAGAGAAATAGTGAAAATATATTCTCCTGTGCCAGTGAAACTAGTTCAAAACATGGTAAGTCTGTGAAACCAGATGGATCTTACCCAAAGGTCTAAGAGGTCTTTAGTCATTTGACTAAAGTGCCTGCAGAGAGGCAAAGAGGACCCTGGCAAAAAGGGTTGCGAGGTATGGTGAAGCCCCCGAGTGTCTACACTCCCCTGACTGTTGAACAAAAGCTTCATATCATGTTTGGAACAGTCGTGGACAAAGGCCCTGGAAGAGGAGCCAGAGGGGAAGACAGGAACCTGGCTGATCGTATTGATTGCTGCCAACCCCCAAGTACGTCTACCCCTGCTGGGTTCCTTCTGAACTCTGAACGCTAAGGATGAAAGCCTGGACTTTGGGGATTCTCTAAAGTAAGTTACACTCTATGAGGTCTTATGGGAACTCACCAGATGACTACCCCCGAGTGACTCCTGGACATCAAAAACTTGTCCACATGAGCCAGCTCCGGCCTGCTCTTCCGTTTGTTGGCTTTGCTACCCACTGTAAGTTATTTTAATATTGATAAGCCATGAGCCAGAAGCTACCCAGCAAAAGAAAGCATATTATAAGACCACTCAGGCTAATCACCCAAAACTAGGAATTATAATAATCATATATAATCACACAGCCATCTAATATTCAATTTGCTATGAAGAGAAAAATTCACAAAAGTCACCTCTAAATTATACACTGATATCCCTGCTGGATTTTTCCTTATCCTTCAATCCAATACAGATTTACCATGGGGTTTGGGGAAAGCAATCAAAATAATAAAAAATAAATAAAACAATCAAATTTTCCTTCAAAGAGTTTCCAAAGTGCCTAAACTTCAGCAACATGAAATCTTGCCCCAAATATGTTATTTCTGGAGAAATGAAATCTAGGTAAGTGCTGCCTTTCAACATAAGTTTTCCATGAAAGCTCCATGAGGCTCTTGCCACAAACAGTACTCTTGAGAAGCTAACTTATCACCTTCAGTACGTGCCACCGCATTTCAAGAAGGGAGGGAGGGAGGAAAAAAGAGAAGGAAGGATCTGTGTGTATACACTGCACTGACAAAGAACAACAGGAAAAGATGCTTAGAAAAATTAGGAAACAGAGGAAGATAAATATTAATTTTAGAGTGTGTTATAAAAGTATTCAGAACTTTTATCAATTTGTATTATCAAATGTTCCTGCTAAGAAACTTACGTGCATTAATGACGATGAAAACTGGATCAAGAATTTTAAAATCATTCTACAGGAAAGGATCAATGGAAAACATGTGCGCTCGGGTCAGGTCTTTAGTGCCTTTAAAGCAGATTAAAAGTGTAAATAATGTACTGTAACACCTTAATTCCACCTGTTCATTGAGCACCTGTTCTTCCCAAGGCAGTGATGCTAGAAGTTCCAGTGCCAAAGAGGGGTTAAGAAAAGTGCTGTGTTTTCAAAGTCTGGAGAGGAGATCAACAATGAACACAGACGTTGAGGTATGAAATATATGCCTGCAGTGCGAAAACAAAATAAAACAAAAAACCCCCACAAAAATCAGGGAGAGTCTTTATTTCCACCACTTACCTCCTATGGGGCATGTTTTCTCTTCCTCTTCATATTGCCCCACATGTCACCTATTGTCCTCCACTGGGAGCCCAGTGAGGACACAGCAGGGTGGAGATCTCACGGACTCTCCATCTGCAGGGAGTCCCCGCAATCACCTGGAGGGCCTCGGCACACCCAGAAGCAGAAGCACACTTGTCCGTGAGATGTTTAGCTCTCTTTTGCACATTTCCATTCATCTGAAGGTACTCTCAGCCATGAAGCACGGGGGCAATCTCCACAGCTCCCAGAATTCTGTACTAAAAAAGGCTAGAAAATGCCCTCTGCTTATGGCTTCCCCTTCTATTAACTTTTTTTCCTGGCTTTTCCCATCCCAGTTAACTCCAAGGGAAGGGACAGGACCCTGCCAATGCACCTTTTAAACAGCTATTTCCTTTCTTGCCTCCTGGGCCAACCTTAAATTCTTGGGGGCAAGATTATTTTCCTTTAAATCAGGGCTCTGTAAACTATAGATTGTGGGCCAAATCCACTCACCCTCCTGTTTTTGTTCTTGTTTGTTTGTTTGCTTTATGGCCCAAGAACTAAGAGTAGTTCTTACATTTTTTTTTAACAAATCAATTTTATTGATATATATTAACAAAACATACAACTCATCCAAAGTGTACAATGATTGGCATCTGGTATAATCACATAGTTGTGCATTCATCACTTCAATCATTATTAGAGTATTTTCAATAATAATAAACAAAAAACAAACAAGAAAATTCCTCACTTCTCAATCTCTCTGTTTCCCCTGCTGTACATAGCTGCTATTTCTGGCCATTCTTGCACAATTATGTATTTTGGTTGGAAAAAAAATCAAAAGAAGATTCTGAGTCACATGGAAATTCAAATCCCAGTGCGCTGAGACAGTTTCACTGGACAGGGCTCAGCCATTCATTATTTACGCCTTGTCCCTTGCTGTCTCTACACTGCAATGGCAGACGCGAGAAGCTGCAACAGAGAGCTCTTTGATGCAAAGCTATCTGACATGTTTCCTATCTGACTCATTACAAAAAAAAAAAAAAAAAAAAAAAAAGGCTTGCTGGTGCCTGCCTTAAGCCACACTAGGATTTAAAGTCAGTTTCCTCTTGATACGTAAAGCTAGCTATGAATCCCTTCTCCCTGATAAAGCCTGACTTTCCAGATCGGCTGCTTCACCTTAGGTTCTCCATAAATAGAGTGGGCTTTGAGAGCTGAGGCCAAACAACGGCTGCATCCTTTCTCTGCTCTTTCCTCCTTCAGAAATACTTATCGGCCTTTTGAGGACGGATGATTCAGCTACGGTGAGGGAAAGCCAAAGACTAGGCCACGCGAGAAGACACAGGGACATTTTCCAAAGAATATCCTCAGTACCAATAACATCAGTGAAGGCAGGGAGTGACACGCATCGTCTCTGGATGAAAGGATGTGGGGAAGGAAAGACTGAGGGGTTGGGGGGATATTGGCCAGTGGAGATGGACGGAAGGCAACTGTCAAGAGAAATAATGCGAGCCAACGCTTCAAAGCCCGGATGCTTCTGTCGCACTTGATATTTGGGGGCAATGAGTAACTGGAAGTGATGGAAACGGAGATCCCTCTTACAAATTAAATCATTAAAATCCCCACGTTCTGATGGAGATGAACAAATGTTGCCGTAATTCAAGACAAAGTCGTGAATGTGTGACTGAAGGGATTTAGGACACCACAAACTACAACCTATATGCTCAGGTTTAATTTCATGGAGGCAGAATTGGAATGTGATTAAAAGTGAGAAAACAGAAATTCAAATGAAGTATACCCTGTCTGGTGAAGAGAGAGAAAAAGATCAATAAGAAGGACAATTAATACAGCAGCATAGGAAAAAGGGAACCAGAGGTGAGAATTTGTAGTGTTTGTGATACTGTTCTTGAGAAAGGAAGCCCTGCAGAGTTCCTGTGGCAAAAATACATGTACCATATTGGCATAGTCATTGCCACAACACATCTAGAGATTTCCGCTAATAATTTGGCTATTTATGAAGTTTTTTAATACAGAGAGGGAATTTCATGATCTACCGGAAGCTGTAGGTTTTTTCCCTTTATTTATTTTTTATTAAAGGATAATAGGTTTACAGAAAAGTCATGCAGAAAACAGAGTTCTCATACACCCCCTACTGTCAGGTTTGTTGATTTTCCTTTAATTTTGAATAAGGGATACACTACTTAATCTGGTTAATAATTCAAACTCATTGTCAGTTTAGGGCATATTATTTTGATTAATGCTGGGAGTTTAGACAACACCAAGCTCGTGAACTTGCAAAGCTGATGGCAGGCCTGGAGTGTCCGGCAAGGCAGCTGTCCTAACACACCCACAGCAGGCTGACGTGGAACGCGCACTGGGACTTGACAGCGGAGCCCACTGCCTCTGGCTCGCGTGGTCAATGCTGTTCATTTGCTTGCAGAGCCGCAAGCTGCCCGTACAGGGCTGGGTTGATAAGAAGCGCCCGCCTGGCTGCTATCCGGCCAGTCCGTAACATTTCTGCACCTCCCTGTCTGGGTATCGCTTAAGTGCAAAACTGTGGTTTTCTCAATTTGCTTACATTTCATTTGTGGTCAACATGTTTACAGTATTTTGGTTTTTTTCTCAATATGTTTACAATGTGTTTGGGATTCAAGATCACGAATATCATTTCAATCCACAATGACCTATAAAATCATCCCAAATGATGTGCCAGCTTTCATCCTCTTTAATTTCAACCTGGGAAACAACGAGTATTCCTATTCCTTAGACTCTGTCCCCAGAATTCTCAGGAATAGCTGGCAAGTCTGCTGGGCCAGATCCTGGATGACTTTAAACGCCAGTCAGTCAGAGGCTGAATCCAAACGGCGCCAGTGATGTGGCCCCATGCAGGACGGGAAGACCAAGGACTAAACAGACACTAGGAGTGCGGAGGTCTTTGGAAAATACCATTCCTGCTACGCCCCGTTAAGTTTCTGCTAAGGCTTTGGAGCGTAATAAAGCAGCACTTTCTATTTCATCATATTCAAATCTGATTCAACAGTATCAATGTTTCATGAAATAAAATGAGTTAGAAGTGGCAAATATTTCTTCTCAGCATAGCATTTCTATGTTTGTTAAATTTATGGAGAATTTTCTAATGAGCCAAGAAATATTAAAAAAAAAAAAAAGGCTAACTGCTGAAGATACATAGGATCTTTTGAGCTTGAATCAAAAACCTGCTTTTCTGACCAAACAGCATTTTTTGAGAACACAGAGTCTTGGCTATGGGTTCTGGTTCCATCATTTTAAGACATGGGTCTTGGATTCGGTAACCCCTGAGAGCCTCGGTTTCCCCGTTTGTAAGAAGGGATGGAGACCAACTACCTTACTGACTGCTGAAAGTTCAAGTGAGATGATTATGCTGGGTAACTGTGCTTGATACATTTAGGGCGTCCCCCTCCCATCCTAATCCATGTTCTCCTCCTCGCTGCCACGAGAGCTGTTTTCCTAAACCACACATCATCTGAGTCCCCTTGGGCTCTCACCTAGACCAGAGTTTCTCAGCCTTGGCCCTTGTGACACTTGAGGCTGGTTGATTCTTTGTTGTGGGGACTGTCCTGTGCATAATAGGATGTTCAGCAGCATCCCTGGCCTCAACCCACTGGATACCATTAGCACCTCCTCCCCATGTGTGACAAACAAAAATGTCTGCAAACATCAAATGACCCCTGGGGGACAAGACTGATCCTGGTCTGGAGAAATCAGGGTCACTGCACAGAGACTGCCCACCAAGGGGGCAGGTAGGAGCCCAAACCCAGGCCAGCTTCTGCTGGCCAAGCTGCCATTTTGACAGCCCCAAGGAAGGAGCAGCATTTTGTACTTCAGCCCCAAGAAGGGCACTTGCTTGAGATTCATCCACCCAGAAGGGGCACATCTAAAAATCCTCGCAAACTTATAAAGAGGTTATTGAGGCAAATCAAGGGAGGGCAGGAACAAGACGGTGAACTATTTTCAGTCAGTGTAGCAGTTTGATACTGTTTATAGAATTCCGAAAACAGATACTGGATTATGTTTGTAAACTGGCCTGTTCCTCTGGGCATATTAGATTATAGTGGATTCAGAGGTTCCACTTTTATTTGATTGGGCCACGTCAGTAGGATGCTGAGTCTCCACCCACCACTCCGCAGAGAAGGGAGTTTGGAAATTTGATCCTGGAGCCTGGGAAGTAAACACATAGGAAGCAGATACGTGAGGAAGGAGAGAAGGCTCAATTGGACACAGCAGAGGCCCCGGGAAGAGACACGAGCTGTTTGCCTGACAGTCTACAGCTGGCCTTGTGGAGAGAGCAGAGGAGCTGAACCTGTAGAGAAACAAGCCGTGGGAGAGAGACAAGGCTTGTCCCAGCCTGTGGCTGAGACTGGAAGAAGCTGGGGCCATGGAGCCTTGGGAGAAGGAGGAAGACTGAACCCTCGCAAGAGAGGAACCCAGGACGCTCAAACCCTTGCAGGTGTCGGCAGCCATCTTGCTCCACTGTTGGGTGAGTGGAGACTCTGGGTGAGAAAGTACCTCTTACGGTACCTTGACTTGGACTCTTTAGGGCCTTGAGACTGTAAGCTTCCACCCCAAATACCCTTTATAAAAACCAACCTATTTCTGGTATTTTGCATCAGCACCCCTTTGGCTAATAAAGTCAGTTTTCATGTTACCTTTTCTAAAATAATTTTCTGTGGATATTTCATAATATTCACTTGCAGTGTAACTGTTAATTGGCTCCAGTCCTGTAGCCAGCTCCCTTCTCAACAGGGACTACAGTCCTTATCTCTAAGAGGCAGGATGGGGATGGCAAAGGGAGGCTGAGTGGAAAACAGCTGGAAACTCCTCTGAGGAAGCAGGAGATGGAGAAGGGTCAGTATCCTCTAGTCCCAGTGTCTAGGGGTATGGTCACCGATGAGAGTGCCAACTGCCTGGGAGATTCGCGGGCGTGCCACACTGGCAGCCACCCAGAATTGTCCCCATTAAAAACTTAGGCTGGTACTGACAACTGCAACCAGTACCCAGGACCAAGAGGACCGGGTCGGCTGCCCGCCCATCTGCTTACACTATTAACTAGAGGTAACTCGACACTAGGTCTTACCTTCGATTTTCTTATTTTCTTTCTTCTTCCTTCCTCTCCTTTTTTTCCCCTTCGTCCCTCCCTCCCTCCCTCCCTCCCTCCCTTCCTTCCTTCCTTCCATCCATCCAACCATCCATCTTTCTCTCTACAGTTGAGAAACCAGAGAAACCAGTGATTACAATTAGCAGTAAAATTAAGATTTAAGGTAAGGTTTAACTACAAAAAATATTTTCCCCAATGTGCCACACAGTCTTCCCATTTTATATGTTAGTGTTTTTTAACACCTTCTTCTTATTACATTTCCCTCGTATGGTTTATATTTTGCTTTTTCCAAGTAAGACTCTCTGTGTCTTCTTGCATCTATAACAGTCTTGTTTATTTTAGTGGCACCATATAACATTTGCATCACATTAAGCATTCAATAAATATTATTAAAATTAAGATTCTAAAATTTGCAAGTCTTAATAAGAAATTCCAAAAGAATTAAAAATAAGTCCATAAACTGTCATTAGTGTAATGTGACCAAATAAAATATGAAAGCATAGCAAGTATAGGTTACATTAATTTGTAGACTAGTTGTGTTCCTAAACTATTAAGAGTTAAAATAGCATTTTTAAGTGATGTCACATGACTTCACTGAGTTCCCTTGTACAAATAAACACAGATTTTTCTGTAGAATAGATTTGAGCTCCAAAACAGAAAAAAAACAGGATTTAAGTTTAAAACTGTATCACTATTTTTCTTATTTCTTATTCTTTAATATAACATTCTGATTTTCCTAATCAAACATGGATTAGCGTCAGATCAAGTCACAGGATGTAATTACTGTACTATGAGGAATGGTACTGTTTAGAATCAGGAGCACTGGACTGAGAGTAAGAACGAGGTTTCTTGTCACTTTAAAGGTTTGGGTTGCAGAACTTCTGTCTGTTGCGTAAAGAATTTGAAGTGGATGACAGCTGAAGTATCTTCTAATTTTAGGATATGAGAGCATTCTACCCAACCCTTAAAATAGTAATCCAATTCTGTGAGCGGCTTCTCTGGGCGAAACGGTATGCCAAGAAATGCTGGCTACACTAGAAGGTGAAAGGGTAGAAAGAAATGAAAGAGCAGCCTTTCCTCAGGAAGCTCCAGGATTCTTCACTGGGCAGCAATCTGTGTGAAGGGAAGACGCAGTTCAACCCTTTACATGTCCCCAGATCTAACATAAGTGAATTATGCCTGTCAATGCTTTCCTCAGCTTTTGTCCAGATGATTTTGTCCTTTCTAATTTATGATATCCTTGGTAATTTGTGCTTTACTGGAGTCATGCAGAACTATGTAGGAAATATCACTAAGAAGTGTGTTTCCACTATTGATACTTCCATAAACTGTACATTGAGACTACCATATTTCTTCTATTTGTATAGCTCTTTAGTAATTTCCACCAAAACCATTCTCTAACATTTCCGGTTTCTCCCCGGCCAGTCGGTCTCCCTCCTTTTTCAGGTCAACACGTTTTTAAATCACAATACTAAGCAAAGCTACACAGTGCGACTCTAATTTAACCTCATTGATTTGCAGACAGTGCAATTTCATTCTATTTAACAAGTGCCTTCTTTAATTGCACATCACAGTCAAAACCTCAAAATCACAATGTTCTTAAAACTAGTTTGATAAGTAATTCCAGTCATGGAAGGCTATCCATTTTCCTCTGAATCCAACTTGCACAAGATTAAGCAGTGTTCTTCAGCTAGCATATTAATTGATGATGGAATTTTTAAATTTATACTTTCAACCCCATTTAGGAAACTGATTTGTATGTCTTCTCTTTGCCCCTGCTCCTTTTAAGTTCAGTCATGAACCACAGAAAAGACAGTTCTAATTTACTATGAACTGCAAAACAAAAGTTTGGATCCAGAGACAGTATAGTACACAGAAACTTTAGCACATGAGCACATGCATCTCCTAAATTCCAGTATACTCTCCTCAAAGACCTTCTTGTCTCATTTATTAAATTATGAATTGAAAAGTTCAAGTATATACAAATATGGATAAAATTACATAGATGCACTACCCACATACTCTAATCAAACATGCATTTATGCCGTTTCTTGAATTCAACTTATTTGTCTTTTTCTCCCGAAATACTGACAATAAGCGTTGTTTCTACAATCTGAATAAAATCAGGGAAAATCTACAGTGGAAGGAAGGTGTAAGCACTGGTGGAGTTGTTAGAATTGAATTCCAAAACCTACCAATTGGTTGTGCAGGCAATGGTCAACACCTCTTTCCTAGTGACAGGGTTTCAAGTCGTGTTCCTTCTGCACTGCTGAAGCTCCTGAGATATTCCTTAAATTATGTTCAGAACTGAAATTAGTTGTCAATGTGAGCATGGCTTGTACCTGGACTAATAGAGCATGTTACATTCTTATAAATAGAAGGTTATTTAAATATAACATTAGACATTTGCCCTTTCATCTTTTTAGAATGCAGATTACATCTTTCTAATCCTACTGTCCTGTCTTCATTCACAATTACATATGCACTATTTTGTGTTGATACACTTTCTAGCAGTTTATATTAATTAACTACCTCTGACAAGTTATTTCTCTTCTTGCATAGTGAAGGGAGGGAAGTATGAAGAAGGGAATGGATTTTATTTTACGTCCCTACTCTCTGCCTAACCTTGCTAGGTGTTTTAAATGTTATCTCTCATTGCTCACATGCATAGCTTAACAAAAAGAATGAAGAAAAGTAAAACATATAAATTGTGCAAATTAAAGGAGGTTCCTGAAGGGAACACAGCTTTTCTTCCACAACTGGCAATTCAGCATTATTCCAGTTTGATGGATTCCAGTTGTGATTCGTGGCAGTCATGTTTTCAGGCTTATTGACAAACTTGGAAAATCAGCTGAGCAACACATCTGAAAACCAGCGAAGAATGCGTGTTTGCCAGTGACTTCCTGGAAGGCAAGCACCACAGCCCTGAGCTTAATTCAGACACTGTGGGCTAAAGTAAAATGCCTGCCAGAAGCAGAGTGTAACAGAGACCAGTGTTTGGCTGAACCTCAAGGGAATCGTTTCCAGGACGTGGATATTATAAGATGGCCCACGATCCTTGGCAATACTTTGTACTATGCTTGAGACAAAGTCTTTATTTTGAACACGATGTGCATAAACTCCCGGCCAGTAGAAGTGTTGTGATGTTACAGTAACCCAGTCCCCTCTAGGGATCCATACATCTCCCAACCATGTATCTGAGCACATGGGAGCAAGAGGATGGGATTTCCTTATCCATTCTTTTGAGAAAACCCTTACAGAGCATTGAACTGTTTAGGAAGAACATTCTAACCTGGATGAAATTTCTCCTTCATTTTTCTTTTAAGGTTTTTGGTAGAAGACAACACATTTATTCATTGTTTTATGCTTCCCCAGCAACCGCATACATGTCCTAGGTATAACTGTCTTTGGGTATGCATTATTAATGACCTCAGGTTGTGACAGCACAAACGATCCTCAAGTAACCAAATACTGCTTTACTTCAGACTGGGAAGATGGGACAGAACGCAAAAATAGGGACTGACCAAACGAAGAGCACAGAGAAGGAATTTCATAGTCTCTCTCCCTCTTCCCCTCTCCAAATCTCTCTTTCCACAAGGAGGTGAGATGATTCAAGGAAGGGGTGGAGATGATGCTTGTCATTTCTCCCTGGCTCTTCTACTACCCCATTCTCCTGCCAGGGGAAGGACTTTGATCACTCAGCTGTAAGTCAAGAAATCTCAATTCCAAACGGCTTCATAATGAGGCACACTGATATTTCATAGGCGAGGAAGTGACTCAGTAGGGCCGGTGGAAGTGCAGCAGCTCAAGGCCACGTCAAGCCTCCTCAACGCAGGAGAAAAGCTGCTGCAGCTCCACAAACCATGTGCACCCTGGCCCAGAGTGGCCCTACGGGCATCCTGGCTAGGAGCAGCCCCGTGTGCACGCTGGCTAAGAGCCAGGAGAAAAGGAGCAGCCCTTTCCCCCAGAAATAGCTGGGTCTTTCCCTCTGCCTCAATCAGTTCTTTCCCTTCCAGCATCTCTACCCTGTTGCCAAATATTTCCTTCCTTTACAATGTGTGCGACCTCAGGGGCTGCACCATCCTCTTTGGGGATGTGGCAGCTGTAGGGGTCTCAAATCTTCCCTCCGCATCCTCTCCAGCCCAGAGTTCACCAGACATGTATCCATACATTCAATTGTCGACACTGTTTGAGACTCCCTGCCCAGTCCTCAGGATCCCTGGAGCCCCAAGTAAATCATCTGATACAGCCAGGTGGGTAGAGAGGGCATAACATGTCCTAGCTCCACCAGAAAGTACTATTTTCTTCTCATTTTCAGCCCTGTCAGAACGCCTGCTCTAATTTCTAGATATTCTGCACACAGCAGGTACTCATTTTAATTTTGCTTATTATTTAACTTTCTAAAACTGAAATCTTCCCAAAATATCTCTGTGCACATCAAGAGAAGGAAATTTTTCCGTGA
This sequence comes from Tolypeutes matacus, assembly GCA_026826555.1. Lineage (NCBI taxonomy): Eukaryota > Metazoa > Chordata > Mammalia > Cingulata > Chlamyphoridae > Tolypeutes > Tolypeutes matacus. The sequence continues at coordinate 1,717,019 of JAKSZT010054573.1, forward strand.
TTCTTTAGGAAATAGCCTAGGAAGTTGGGATAGAATAAGCAAATTGAAAACTAATTTCATTGCAATGTCTTTTGATTCAAGGACAAATCTGATCATCTTTAGAAAGAATTCTAATCTCCATTATCCATTAAACCTATGAAGGCCTTAAACGATATTGTCTTGCTATCAAATGACATATCACAGGAAAAGAAATTACACTGGTTTTACTGTTCAGGAAGTTAGAATTACTATTTGAGGAGTACTTAGTTTCTAATGAATAAAGTTTTAAAAGAAAAATGTATATATCTAGCTATTTAAGGCAAGGGCTATATACTTTTATGACATCCTTAAATTTGCATAGAGCTCTGCAGCTGAGGACATTTTTTCACATACCTTAGCTATCTGTGAGGCTTTTGCAGCAACCTAATGGGAGGGTTATATTAGTACTATGACTTTAGAGATGATTTAGCTGAGGGTCCAACATGAAAATGAACTACCCAGGATGACAATAAATGGTAGACCCAAAACCAAACCCAAGCCTTCTAATTCAAAATCTTATGCCATCTCACACTGTACTTTTTAATTTGTTTACAAGAATTTCTCTTGTAGAAAATTAATGAGACAGAGTGATCTGTCTAATATTATAAATATGGCTTTATAATTTTCAAGTTCATAGTTATTTAAATTAACTATGAAAATGAAGATGAGGCCACTAATATTCCAATGATAAATGCACATTGATTTGATGTAATGTTTTGGTATCTGATTATACTTGCAATGCTCATTAAAATCAGTTACTAGTTTTTCATCCTTATTATCTACTAGAACTTTATAAATATGATTCTTTCATTACACTAACAGGCTTTTTTCTACTTAACAAAATTGGAAGACATGAAATTAGATATCCAGTCTATGTATTTTAAATGTAAGAGGAAAAAATGGCTTTAGTATTCATTAATTAGTATTTTCAATCCATTCCCATATATAACTCACTAGCAAAATTACAACTTTAGCAAGTAGCTTAAACATAGGATCACAGAATCATGGATTAAATGAGTACAAATTAATTCAGTTTTGGTCACAATAAAGTTACCAATTTGAATATTTGAGTCTAAACTATTCCATTATGCCAGTCTTGATTAAGGAAATAACTCAGTTTTACTGTTTAGGTCTTGTTTTAAAGTATATCTTTGAACGCCAGTACAAGTGGGCACTTCAAACATTTACTGTACGTAACAAACCCCTCCCAACCATTTTACTGTGCTCGGAGATTCTTGTGAGTCAGGAATTCAGAGAAAACCCAGTAGGGGAGTCTCTTATCTCTTCCTTGTGGCGGATAGGGGAAGGTGTGGCTCAGTGGGACTGCAGGAGCCACGTTTAAGATGGCGCAGCCCGGGGGCTGGCCGGCCAGGGGAGCCACGTTTAAGATGGCGCGCCCCGGGGCTGGCCGGCCAGGGGAGCCACGTTTAAGATGGCGCACCCCGGGGCTGGCCGGCCAGGGGAGCCACGTTTAAGATGGCGCAGCCTCGGGGTGG
>JAKSZT010054573.1:1718542-1815371 GCA_026826555.1 Tolypeutes matacus
CAGGGGAGCCACGTTTAAGATGGCGCAGCCTCGGGGTGGTCGGCCAGAGGAGCCACGTTTAAGGTGGCGCAGCCTCGGGGTGGTCGGCCAGGGGAGCCACGTTTAAGGTGGCGCAGCCTCAGGGTGGTCGGCCAGGGGAGCCACGTTTAAGGTGGCACGCCCCTGGGTGGTCGGCCAGGGGAGCCATGTTTAAGGTGGCACGCCCTCGGGTGGTCGGCCAGAGGAGCCACGTTTAAGGTGGCACGCCCTCGGGGTGGTCGGCTAGCACTGGCTGCTGGCAGGGAGCTCGGCCATGGCTGTGGGCGGAAGGCTTTGGTCCCTCATGGCGTGACGGCTGGATTTCAGAAGCGAGCATCCTACAGGAGTCAGAAGCATGTGCGTGGTACTTTCCTGACCTGGTCTCACCATCCTCAAGGTGTCACAGAGGTCCATGAGGATTCAAGGGAAAGGTATACAGATCCTAATCTACACACACACTCACACACACTTGAGAGAGAAGTATCAATGCCATATTGCAGGAAACGCACCTGGGATGCGAGATATTTTTGCAGCCAGTTTTTAAAGAAAAAGCTGCTAGATCAACTGTGGTAAAAATAAAAATTGTCCTTTTAATAGTGAGAGATATTCTTTTAGCATGCCTATCTTGAAGGTCATGATATATTATTCAATAAATATGTATTTCACTGTTATCAGAAACTTATACTTTACATCTGTTAAAATAAATATAGGGGGACGCGGCTGTGGCTCAATCAGTGGGGCTCCCGTTTGCCATATGGGAGGCCCCGGGTTCGGTTCCCAGGGCCTCCTGGTGAAGGCAAGCCCGCCCGCACGGCGTGGTTAGCTGACCCAGCGAGCACAGGCAGCAAGGGGGGGATAAATGAATAAATAAATAAAATCTTAAAAAATAAATAAAATAAATAAATAAATAAATAAATAAATATAGGATGCATAGATTTTTAAAGAGGTATACATTAAAATATCACTTTTTCTTTAAAATGTATTGTAGATTTTTAACACATTTAATTTATACCTTGGGGGAAATGTTGAAAAATTTATGTGAAAATAAGTTCCTTAGCTAAGTGACAAATCTGTCCCTCAGAAGTATACCTTTTATAGCTCACAATGCCCAAAACACAAATTATATGAGGTATCAGCAAACGGAATCAATTGAAAGAAAGAAAATGTCTTTATCTCATGATCCCAAAAGAAGCGTAGGAGGCAAACCCTCACCGGTTCACGTGATTGGCCCTCAGGAACCCCCCATCTCCTCTGGGCATGAGGGAGCAGGCACTCTCCCCATAAAAAGACAGGTCTCCTTTGAGGAGCCAGTGGGGTAGGCGACAGTAACACCCCTGCTCCCTTATCTACTCATGGGTCATGGAAGGAGTGCGTTTCGAACCGCTGCAATACAACCATCAGTGGAAAGCATCATGAAATCGATGCTTGCCATCATAATTCTTAAACAGCAATTCATAGACCAGAGGTCCCCCCAAACAAATACATTTAAGGAATCTGAAGTGCACCTTGACTCCCCTAATTGACCGTGAGTCACAACTGCAAGCAACAACCAAGATTGTGGCCAAGCAGGCTTTATAGCCATCATCAAAGGATGTGGATGAAAATAAGGACGGCCCTATTTGGGAACCTCGGACTGACCAGATAATTAAATGCAGAGGCTCTTATCTCTGAGCTATGAGAAAAATTTGAAGAAACTAACGGTATGTACATATATATTAACACATTAAATGAACTTAGCTGCTTATAAAAAATATCTCTGGATTTAACCAAAGCTATTCTGAGAGATTGCCATCAGTTATCCCAGTGGTAACTCAGATACACTGGCTCCTCTGATCCTAAACTCAGAGACATAGATGGGATAATTTATGTCGTGACATTTTCCAGAACTCCCTTTCATGTACGGTTGTGGGTCAGAGCTGGTCAGAGAGGAACTTGCATGAGACTTCTTGAAAACTGAAAGTGAAGTATAAGCCATGACTCTCAGAAGGTCATTATGGACACAATGACAGACAGATGGACATAGAGGTACCCAGCAAGCTCCAGTGGATCCTTTATTTCCATAAAACATCTAGTAGTTCTGTTTTTCTGAGGGAGTCCCAGTGGATACAACAGGTCAAACACAAAAATATAGGGACAAATCAGTTTGTTGGTCTACCATCATTTTAATATGTAGCAATCAACAGAAGTACTCCAAGCAAAATTGAATGTTTTGATCCTCTTGTCAAATCAATCTTGATTTTCAATTTCAAAAATATTTTGATTATATCAGAAGAAGTGTATATTCTTACAGAGGGATTTGAAAAAGTTGCATAATGAAATGGCTCAAATCCTCATAACTGAAGGTAAAGAATATAAAATAGAATACTATTTAATTATTCAACTGTTTCTTCCCATATGATGGACAGAGCAACTCTGATATATACATATTAGTCGGTCTAACAATACCTGTAGCTAAATGTGGCACTCTTCTTTAAGTATAATGGATAGGATGGGAAGTTAATTCATCAGATAATGCACTCCAGCTAAAATATTTTGATTGAGAATTATAAGAATAAACCCTGCATTCTAAAAGAGATGGACATTTTCTAATATATGTATGCTTTTAGTTTAAATATTTATTTATCTTCTTTACCAAACATTTATCCTGCACATACTGGGGGCTATTGATGGAACTAAAAACTTGGGAATAGGAGAAGGAAACTTGCTTTCTAAGGAGTCCATCTGTAAAATTAATATAAAATGGGTAATGGCTCACACAAATAGTTCTTTTCCAAAGAGAGACATCATTCTGGTATGTAAGTGTAAAATGGATGTGCTCCTCTACTGAACTGAGGAATCAATTAAAGGCTGCTCTTGCCATCTGCACTGAGTCCAGGGGGGTTTTATGGCACAGATCTCAAATCCTCTTGTCTCTGGGGTAGGTGAACCATGGCTCATCAAAACCCCCACCTGCACTCAGCAGTTTAATCATGCTACCAGCGTCCTCTACTTTGATTCCGTAATCACCATTAATCGTAGGAGTACAGTTTAGCTTCTCATGTCCAGATGCTCACTGCTCACCCAGTGGTCTTTAGTGATATCTGGGGTGGATGCTAGGAATCTGCATGCTTACAAAGCTCCCTGGGGCATTCTGATGATCAGCCAGGGCTCAGAGACATTGACAGGACCAGGATTGGATGTCCATTCATGAGAAAGGGCTCAGAGATGTACTATGCAGAGAGCTTCTTTAGTGGGCAGGGCCATAGCTTCTTTTATGGGGTGGCCATAAACCACCGTGTAGCTCTGGGGTGGTTTATGGGGCTAGAGGAACACAACAAGCATATAATAGACGCTTCAGCTAATCTTACCAGCGTAATGGGAGGGACTGTGCAGGTAAGAAAGTGGAGAAGAGAAGCTGAGTCTAGAGACCTACCCCGCCACTCCCTCACCCAGTCCCCAGGACTGGGAAATGCAAAGCTCCCTGCTAGGAGGAAAGGAGAAAAGTCAGAGTAAAAGGTACCTCAAAGTACATGCTGCCCCCTTTCAGAAGCAGGGCAGTCATCAGAACAGCTTCGTGACCTCTCTCCACCCTAACAGGAAGTCTCTCATTTGGTAGGACAGACTCTGGAAGCAAGGAAGCGGGCAAGTCCAGAAAACGACTTAAAACACAGTTGCTGCAGAAGGCCGGCCTCGGTCCCATCAGGGGAAGCAGTAAGCACGGCAGGGGGAAGCGTATGGCTGCCCCCATCACCCCGTGAGCAAGCCCCTGGCAGTGGCTGGCCTCGTCAGCAGTTGGGTCAAGTCCAGTTTTAGGATGTTTGGATATACCTTCCGTAAAGGGGGCTTTGTGCTTCCGTATGTGAACTCGCAGGAGAATGCTTACAGGGTAGTTACCAGTCTTGTGCAGTGAATGAGACGTAAACAGGAAGAGCTATCACATGCTAATAATTAATCACAGGATCACTAACACCCTATCCTCAACCATTTCTCTCCTTGTGGGTAAGGGAAAATGTATGCACAGAAGACCCAACAAGTCAAAAGAAGCTTGTGTCAAAGACTTGTTTCCAAACTGCAGCATGGAAATCAAATAAGCTTGGCTAAACTGCCCGAGACCTCTCCTTGCCTGGGTAAAATCTAAGGGATCAGGATCCAAAGCAGTTCTTCTTTGTCCAACATGCAAAACAACGTTCAAAACAAAATCTCCTCACAAGTAAAAAGCCAACCTAAAGCACAGCCATGAGTGAGAAGCACAAGAGGAGTGTGAGGCCAAGTGACCACTTGCCCCTTTGATTAGAGCTGCCTGCCCCAGACCTGCTCAAGGATAACCCGGCTGCCCCTCCAGAAAGGGCGCCCAAAGAAAGAAGGGGAACTGGACATCTCCCAGGAAGAAGCGTGGCTCTGTCCTCTCACTGCTAAAACAAGAAGGGAGAAGCAAAACATCCATAGGCAAGTTTCCTCAAACCCTTGACTCTGAAAGCTTCCTTTGTGCACCGTGGACACTAAAATGCTTCAAAGCACATCACCACAGTGAAGCATGCATTGGGTTTGGAACAGAGGAGATGGGAGAGTAATGTAAGCTTCTCTTTGCCAACACACTGTGTGCCTGTTGACACTACACACATTCAGCAATGGGTTAGATATGGATAGGTTTGAAATCCAGGCTGATATTACAACGGTTGCTTAAAGTTATAGCGATAATGCAAGAGAAAGGAAGTTGGGGTAAAGCGGTGGTCAGGGTAGTTTTGCATTTGACCTGAGTACAAAACACCCAACTGACGGAGCGTTGCTGTTCAGGATCAGCTGCATGGACCTACCTGCCCCAGTAGGGGTAGTGGATGTAGTTTCCCACTTCGTCGTGGATAGGAGAGCAAGTTGGATTAATGATTACTTTTAAATCCTGTCTCAAAGTTATGGCCAGAGTCTAAAGGCATCGAGATGGAGAACACCTTTTAAATTCCATTTTAATATCATGCTTGATGTGAGAGATTATCATCTGTCATAATGGAGTAGAACTTATAATGAGGGAGTCAAAATCCCTGTACACCGATGCTGAAAATGACTTAGGTACTTTGCTGATATTATTTTCTTATCAAGCCATCTGTTACCTGTGAACGCTACTTCTGAAACAGTCAAGCAGGATATATCTTCATGTTATACTTAGGCATCCTGCTCTGCTCTTCTTGGCATCTTCTGGTGCTCTCTTGCAAAAGCTTTCAGCTAACCCATCTTTCTTGGGCTGCAGTGCAGCTGTAATGCCAGCTTTCATTGGGTAAGTAGAATATCTGCATTAGACTTTTGGACACTGCATTAAGAAGCTTGAACCAATGAAATACAGCAAAGAAATCTGAGAAACCACAGAAATACAGACTCATCAATTAGGTCATTATTTTGCCCTGCCTTTGGAATATCTTTGATCATAAAGAATTTGTAGGAATGAAGCAAAGATAACTTCATGAGAAAGAGGAATTTAGGGTAGTGGCCATCCTCCTAGGGGGCATTGCCAAAATGGAGTTAGGTCCTTCGCCCTGGTTCAGATTATTTCCATTTCTTCCCCTTTCCCCTGAATTGCGAGCGCTGAAGCACGGGTTACCTCACAGCGAAACCCACGTGAGTTGCGTCAGCTTCCATTGGTTCTGGTTACTGGGACGTAGAACTTAAATTCTCTCAATGGCTGTCCTTCACCCACGAGCTCCCACCAAATGCTACATGAGGCCCATCCTACCTCTGGAGAGCTCTTGAATCTTTCTTTCCTTTCCATTTCATCTTCCATTACCCCAGCTCAGGCCCTTCAGCTCTCTGCAGCCCTGAACTGTCCGCTAACTTGTCCATTACCCACAAGTCCATTTCTATCTTCACAGAATCCTTGACACCTTAACAAGATTAACGTTTCCAAGTTCAGCTCTCCCTCTCCCGCCCCCCTTCCCCATATCACATGCTTTCCCCTTAGCCACAAGCACAGCCCAAAAGCTCTCACCTGGCATTCCGTTTGTCTCGTGGGTCTCAGCCTGCCCCACACTTTGTAGGCAAACATAGCACATCTACAACTGTCTCAAAGAGAAACTGCTGTGAGTATAAAAGCAACCTGAAGGTGAATCTTGGCTATTACTGGGTGGTGGGTCTGTGGGTGTCGCTTCTGGTTCTTCCTCTGTATTTTGAAGTGTGTTTCTCAGCGACCACGCATTGCCTTGATGATCATAAGGACGTTGAGGAACTGCTGCCGCACTGCTGAGACCTCTCGTTGACTCCTGAAGTGGTCTCAGCTTCCCAGCTCAGCTCCTTGCTGGGACTGGGGGGTGAGCCTGCACCCCGGGCTGAGGGGCTCAGGCAATGACCCACGGGCACCCTTCCTGCTAGCACTCCTCCCCATCTCCCAGAAGGACTCAACGTCTGCTTTCTCTGGCATAAACGGAGGGGGCCTCCCTCACCGTAGGTGCTGGGGTCTACCACACAGTGAGAGCTGACGCTGCTACATGCAAAAAGCCCTCGCTCGCACCTGCTGCCCGTGCTCTGGAGTTACACTTTGTCTTACCCTAGATTTAGCTAAAAATTTTGGTGGGATGGTAGGGACTTCTCGGGGAGGGGCGGGACTTCCCTTCTGCCATTAATTTCCTCCTCACCACCACCCAAAGCCTACTGCTGTTAACTGAATTAGTTAACTAACTGCCTAACCATGCATTACCATCATATGTATGTATACGTATACATACATTTAATGTCTTTTCCTATCTTCTTGCCAGAAAACAAATTGTTTTTCAAAGTTACCGATTTTACTGACTTCCCTTAGAGAAGGATTAGGTGAGCTGACAAAGTTGGAAATCAGAGAAAACAATGCCATCAACCAACTGGTGAAGTTTAGAACCTCTGCTTTTTATAGTCAAGTATCTATAATATCAAAATGCCAATATCCCACATGCTCATTTGCCCACCATATCTCTGTTACATGCAGGGCTTTTTTACCCAACTGAACATATATAAACGTTTGTAGATTCGTGTTCTATCTTCCAAACAAATGTATAGAAGCCCTAAGCACAAGAAACCAGACTTAGGAAGACATATGTCAAATGGATAAGAAAATCCTTCTAAGGAGAAAAATAGAAACAGATTACGCTGTGCATGTTTGTTTTTTATGAGTTTTGAAACACTAAGGGGCAACAATGGGAAATCAGTGTGGAGGTGTCAACCAGCAGGATTAGTGTCAGAAATTCCACAGCTCCCCCCATACACACACACGGTGTGATGCAAGAGGCAGACGTAGGAAGTTCAGCCGGTGCTGATGCTCAGTGTGACACAAAGGAACAGCGGGTTATGAAGAGTCCTCAGAAACAAGGAGATGCACACAGAATACACGGTGCACACAAGTCTCAGAAATTAAAGAGAAGGGGAAAAGCCGCCTGCAGGAAAAACAACAGACTTAGACACAAGTAGCAAAGCCGTGTTCTCAAGGAAAGCGCAGACCTCTTAATAACTTACCAGCAGCTGCGAGGTGACAGAACAGAAACCAGGCCTCAACCAAACAGCACTTCCCCGAAAAGAATTCGTTATTTTGAAGGGAATTACAGTGACTTTATACAGAAGAATCTTTCATATGAATGAAAATGCCGGTGCCTAAAAAAAAAACCAGAAATTAAAAAGGAGAACACAGATTAATGGGTCCAATGTCAGCAACACTTTTCTCTAAGTTGGTTTTTTCGTTTGCTGGTTTGAAGTAAGCGTGTCAAAGCTGGCAAGGTGAACACCAGAACAAACTACTTGGACCCACCAGTCCCTAACAGAAGCTGGGGCACGGCTATGTCGCACGTGGCACAAATGCTGTGTAAAACTTCGGGGTGGGGTTTACCCAGGGAGATTTGGCCCCAGTCGCTGTCGGAGTGCATTAGTGTTTCGCACGGCGTGAGTCCAACGGGCATAGGGTAAAGACCCTGTTCTGTGGCGGGTGGCGTGGACTGCGGGCCCCGGTATGGACATGCTCTTGGCACTGGTATGCAGTCCAGCGGTGAACCCGCTGCAAAGAGCACCTTTTGAAGATGTTATTTTTAGTGAAGGTGTGCCCGATGGAATCAGTTTGGGCTTTAACCCGGATTACTGGAGACAACGGAATTCAGACATAGAGAGAGCAAGCCACAGGAAGTCAACAGAACCCAGAAGAGTAAGGAGAAGACGCCGCCATGTACACTGCCATGCAGAGCCCCAAAGATTGCTGGCAGCCAGAGGAAGCCTTCTCGCCTCTGAAAGGGAGCCAGTAAATTCCTGTGGCTGAGCCAATCCACTGTATGGCAGCTGGGAAACTAAGGCACGCGGTCCATTGGCTACGGAACTCCAGGTAAGATGCTGCTGGCCACACCTACCCCAAGGGCTGCTGGCAAGGTAAAATGAGCCACTGGGAGAGACCACATACATTCTGGTTTCATTTCCTTCACCTTTTCTTTTCTCTATCATTTTTCCTTCCTAGAAAAATATGATACTCAAACAAAAATTCCCAAAGTTCCTTGGTAGGGGGCATCTTAATGAAATGTAGAACAAAACCTCATATCCATCACAAGACCACACCACTTAACACAGACAAGAAGAAAAAGAAGGATCAGAAAGAGGAGGAAGAGGGGGAGAGGAGGAAGGGGAGGAGGAGGAGAAGAAAAACATTAAGATGACAATGATAATCATAAGTAGCAGAAGAATATCCACAATCGAAAATACAGTGAAATAAATGTAAGTAACTCAATATTCCTAAACTCAGGTTTTTATCGTACTCGATAAAACAACTTGTAAAACTGTTCCATGAGACATTACATTTTTCAGATGAGAGAACTGCGTAAGGCAGAACTGGGACACTGACTCTGGTCTCCTGACTGCTAGCCCAGCATGTTTCCAGTAAACCGTGGCACTCTGGAATTCCTTAAACAAGAACCTTCCACAGCATTTTAAAATGCTTGCTTCTTAACAGAGCTGATAACCATACCCTAACGACACTTTACCAAACCACCGCTACAGAAAATCACCAGCACTCTGATTACAATGTGCGTGAAAGCCACTAACTCATTTACGAAATACTGCACGCTCATAGAAATAGGAAGATTCATGGTTTATACGTAATTCAATTCTTGAAAAGAAAATGGTTGATGCTGATGTCTGTGCTTAATGTTCATCAAAGAAAGCCCTTTCGGGGGGTGGATGTGGCTCAAATGGTTGGGCATCCGTCTGCCACATGGAGGGACCTGGGTTCAATCTGCCATATGGAGGGACCTGGGTTCGATCCCCGGGACCTCCTGGTAAAATTAAAAAATATATATATAGAAGGCCCATGGGCTGCCAGGCTCTGTGTGCTGGTGAGCCGCCAGGCCCCGGGAGCCATGCAGCAAGATGATGACGTAACAGGAGAGAGACGCAGGGGAGAGACAAGACAAGATGCTCCGAAAGCTCTGAAAACCAGGAGCCGAGGTGGCGCAGGTGGCAGGGCGCCTCTCTCCTACATCGGAGGTCTCCAGGATCGAATCCTGGTGAAGACTGGAGGAGGAGGATGAGAAGAGATGGCAGGAAACAGACACAGAGAATTGCCCAGCGAATGGACACAAAACAGCAAATGGGGAAGGGGAGTTTTAAAATGGATAAAGTAAATAAACAAATCTTTAAAAAAAAAAAAAAGAAAGTCCTTTCAATGAAAAGGTAGCCCAAGGCTGAATAAGTAGTTAAATCCTTAAAGCCTGCCTGCACTTAGAAGTACCTTTCAGGAACTGTTTATCCCACAGTTGGGATGTACTAGGCACTCCACATGAGGCTAAGAATACAAAGAGCAGCAAGATAAACACAGTTGGAGGGGCTGGCACATGTAGAGTAGCTGTGAAGCGCCACTGGGCAAGTACTCTGATAGAGGAGCAGGGCACAGGCAGGAGGGAGGTCGACTTCTGCCCCAGCTAGGAAGGGTGCCGCTGGAGCTGCCAGCCCAGGGAAGGGAGACCCTTGCTGGTAAGAGGGCCAGCAGGGAGCTGCCAGGCAAACAGGCAGGTCAGGGGAGGGAGAAGGGCCTGCTCAGAGAAGCGATCCGCTTGTGTGAAGGCAGAGAGGCAGGGGAAAAGCTGTGACTCTCGAGAAATTGAGACTATAGGATGATTTGTGCCTTGATCCACGGGAGAGTGTCAGATATACAGATGGTGGCAGAGTCAGGGAGGGACATCAAAAAAGGGGGGTCTAGTTCCTATAAGTGCCCACCAATGGCCATACTTTCAGGGTAATATTATCCTCTCTCTTCTAGGTTGACAATCCAATATCAACATTTTAAAAAAGAGAGAAAGAAGGACACAGAGAGAGATGGGGGGTGGGGGGTGGCAGTGCCAATAACTACAGCGGTTGAGCTTGGTCTCTGCAGCTTATTGCTGTGTGGCCAATAAGGACGATGGCAGAAGGTGAGAGACAGGTGTTTCTGACATCAGGACTCCCTGCTCTTGCTGGGAGCTCAGGAGGACACACTTAATAAGCCTTATGCCTGCCCGTGAAACCGTTTCCCAGTGGCCCAGCATCGCAGGGAACCGTCTGTCGGAAGGCAGGGGCAAAGACGGCCGTCAAGCTAGGCGCTGACAGAGAAGCGAGACATGGAATTTGACGGCGGGTAAGGCGGGAGGGAAAGGTGTTTAGACAAGGAAAGTCAGCTGAGCAAATGCTGTGAGGACAGCCCACCATGTGCACCAGAAGGGATGAGAGGATGGGCACGCTGACTGTGGGAGAGGGAAGAGGAAGTGAGAGGATGCCGTGAAAGGCTGTCACCTTGTGACGGCGTAGAAGTCACAGTCAAGGTCAAGGTGGGCCATGGGAGCAAAGGGGCAGCAAAGATGCATTCAAAGAACTTGAGCAAACATTTACTTCGTCATTATCAAAGGGATCCTGGAGGTGCAGAGATGAATCAAACCTGATCTTGTCTTTGAAGAGCTCATTGGATAAGAGAGGTTCACCCCAGAAAGCAGCTACAGTTCAGCGTACTGGGTGTCCTGAGAGCTTGGAATGGCTGTGCTCGGGAGGGGAAATCAGGGAAGGTGCTGTACAGCAGGTCGTGTTGGAAGTGGGGGCCCAAAGGTGCGGAGGAAAATGGGGACAGGACTGGGAAACGAGCAGTGAAACCAAGGGAACCGCATGTGCAAATAGTGTGTTAAAGAGTGACGCATTCTACAGAAAAGTAAACAAACGTAGTGCAAATGAAACTTCCCGCACAGAGGGATGGAGGAGCACGAGGAGCCAAGGGCTCGTAGGCAAGTGTTCGGAAAACATTTTGGTGTGTGCTTTTTTCTCAGAACAAGATGCACTCGGGGTAGGCAGTGTTTAATGTTGTAGCAGTCAAAGCTGGGCATGCTGCCAGGGAGGAGCACGGTGACGTGCCTGAGGAGAGGGGCAGGGCAAGGTGGAGCCGAACTCAGGTAGGACCCACTCTATGCAACACTCGCTCGTCCAACTGCCAGCCGTGTGACCCTGGGGAAGTTACTGGAGTAGCCTTCGGGTTTCTGATCTCAAAAAGGGGGTACAATGTCGTCCTTGCCCTCACCCAGGCTTGTGGGCAGATTAAATGATATAACAATGTCAATGTTTTAGTGGAATCCCTAGTTCATAGTGAAAAATTAGTAAACTGTTCTTAAAGTTATCAAAACTATGCATGTCTGGACGAAATGAAGGAAATAAGGATTCCAGTAGATTCTGGAGTATCGGTGCAGGTTAGAAGCACCTGGCAAGGTGGGGAACCCTTAGGTGAGCATGGGCCCTGATCATTCAAAACCAGCACTGGGACAAAACCAGGACTGCACCCTGGGAAGCTGAGGCAGGAAAAGTATTTCTGAACCTAGGATACGTAGGTAGAGTCCTAGGGCAGCCCATCTCAGAGGGGCTTGGAGCCAGACTGTCTCTAAAAGAGCATGCAATCAACCAAGATAAAGGACACAGGGTATTCTTAATTTTAAAAGAGGATCAAATCATATTTAACGACTATAAATAATAAATTTATAATCTTATCAATAATAAATTAAGGTTCCAGGCTCTTACAATCATGAGTCACGTTACATCAAAATGGGATTACCCTGTGAGTTCTAATGGGTGGAGATTGCCTGCAGCTTAACAGAGCTTCCCAGATAGGCAGGTGGGATGGTGAAGCAGCACTTCGAATCTGATGACGACTTCAGGATTCATGACGTTTGAGAGCAGGAGGCCCCTCTGCCCTGACAAGGGCAGCAATCAGATCCGATGCTCCTTCAGACAGGAGGTGGCAACGTCTGCAGGGAGCATGGGCAGAAAGGGGTATCTTAAGCACCCCGACTTGAGGCCATGCGGCTGAGATGTCCAGACAGTTCAGACAAAGAAGTCAACAGATGTGTCCATCTGTTTTGAGGGGGCCAGAGAGATTTAAGGAGCTGGCCCGGGCAATGGTGGGCTTGGAGAAATCAGGTGTCTGCAGGGCCATGCTCCACCTGAAACCTGCAAGGAAGAACTCTTCCTTGCCTCCTCTGGCTTCTGGTGTTTGCTGGCATTCCTTGGCTTGTACATGCACCGCTCCAGTCTCTGCCTCCTCCAATTTCACATGGCCTTGCCTCCCCCTCCGCCCCCCATATCTCTGTCCTCCACTCGCCCCTTCTTATAAAAGTACCAGTCCTACTGGAACAAGTGGCCTCCTAACTAATCACATCTTCAAAGATCCTATTTCCAAACAGGGTCCATTCACGGGACCAGGGGTTAGACTTGAACATGCCTTTTTGAGGAACATGATTCAACTGATTCAACCCATATCAGTCACCAAATACAGCGACAAATATTATTATGCTCCATCTGAACTTCTTAACTAGGCAGAACAAACGGGTCTATGAAATACAGAAGAATATGCATGGCCATGGGGAGAACCAGAGCAAAGCAGACAAGCATTCTGGCCAGTTTCTTAGAAATAGGAAGCCACATCTCTACTAGAATCTTACAAGAAGACTGAGGAAAGAAATGGACTCCCAGGCTTCAGACTCGCCCAACACTCCCTATCAAGCCATTTTAAACACTGATTCTCACGTCTCCATTGCAAAAACGGTGTACACTTAACATCGCTAGAGCAGCAGGCAGCTCTCAGAGTAATGCTCCACTCTTCTGCAGAAATTAACTTATCATTCTGAAATCTGGAATTGATAGCATCACGGCTATTGTGGTGTAGATTTCATTGAGAAGCAGCTTTATTCTGGAGAAGCATAGTTCAATTGCTTGCATAAAAGTGGAAATGTATAGCATTTGTAATCAATTCAGAAATTTCTGTCCTGAAAATTGGTACTAGACAATGGCAGAGGCACCTACTTCTAAAGCACACTGTTTTTGAGATTAGAAAATATGAACAATTGAAATATAGCAATAATGGAATGAAAATATTCAGATAAATATATTAGATAAGTAACTCTTCTTTCACTGTGGCTTATGTAGAATCATTCCTGTGAAAACTAATACTGCTGTCCAAAGTTATCACATTTTAACTGCACTCCTGTTTTTAAAGAGAAACACAATCACAGTTATTCAAGTCATATGAAATAATTGCTATTTTAGTAAATTGTGAGATGGATTCTTTGTAAGATTTTTTTAAAGGATGATGGTGGATACTAGTAGATATCAACTTCGCTTCCTGAGGCAAAAAGGAAAAGAAATTCCTCCAGTGAAAGGAGAGGTGAATTAGTCAACTCCCTGTTCTTGCTGCCATCTCTCCAAGGACAGGTTTCAAGGGAATTGTTCTCTAACATCAGGTTTTCTGACAACAACATATGTAGGAACCCCTATTGGTTAAAAAAAAAAATTGTTTGTGGGTTGGGTGGGTTGGGGGTTAGGGAGCTGGAACTGTGATGAGGGTTGAAGCAGTCTGAAGGTAACTAGCAGTTCTGTGCATCACATTTTGGCTTGGAATTCAAAAGAAGCTGCATTCATCTTGTAAACTGGCAAAAGCACAGAGCAAAACACCTCCATGATGTATAGATGGCAACAAGAGTAAAGAGACTGATTTATCCTTGGAGAAAAGTCCCCAAAGCGTCCTGTAAACCTTACAAACTGTGAAGGTGTGGAGGCTGGTGTGGATCTAACTCCTCCCCAGTCCCACGATAACTGCATGACTTCATCAATTGGGGCATTATGCTGGGACATAGAAGGCACTGCTCTTGACTAGGGAGCAAAGCTGGTGTCTTGGGGCCGTCAGGCATTTTATGGATTAGCACAGCTGAACTCAGCCAGGTGGTTTATTCTGCTCTGAACGCACACTTGGAAATCCATAACTGCTTGATATTACAAAAAGTACCTTCCTGCCCAGGAGTCCAATTATTCTTTTCAATATAGGTAATACAATGGCTCAGAAATGTATGCCTTTGTGTAAGAGAAACTTGTTGAAAGTCTAAAGGACTCAGGAAGGCTCAGAGTTCTTAATTTTGGGAGTTGACAACTGAATGGCCCTTTTGGAACAGACTGTCATGATGAAGCAGTCTAAGCAAGTGACATTAGAACTCGTGATTTGCTTTCATTTTTGCTTGTGTGCTGTAATTTTCATCCAGAAAATGTGTCAGACATGTCTAAGAATTCTTCAAATCTTTCCATTAGGTCATCCTTGGTTGATCTCATAATCAGATTATTAAAACTACACCTGATATTCTAGAAAGTATATACATGAAGCTTTGGAAATTTCCATGTCTAAGACAGTGCACACTGATTGGAGTAACTCAAAATGACCTTTGATGAGCACGACTGTTTCAGCACCCACAGTAGGATCATTAAAACACTGATAAATCTGAGCTAAAACAGATTAAAAAAAAAATTTTTTTTTTGTCATTTTTTAATGATATGCTCTCTCCACCTCCCTAAGCCTTCTAAGCAGATACAGTAAGGAGCTGATTCTCTCCAAAGTCTGAACGAGTTGAAAGTGTCTAATTTACAGCAAACGTCTGGTTTGCATGTTGTTTCATTTTACCCTATTGGTTTCAGCCCAGACATTTCAGTTCACCAAGCAGGCACCAGCACCCTCAGGACATGCTGCTTGACTGCATACTCAAGCTCCTCTTACTTTTGCAGTCTGTTATTGATCCTCTCAAGGCTTTTTATACTCCGTATGTGTTAATTTCTTTGCTCAGTGCTGAGTCTTCAATATAAGTATAACATGGTTTCTACTCTCCAGTCTAGTAAGGGGGAATGGCTTGCAAATGAATGACGACGGCACAACGTGCTAAGAATCGTGATAAAGCAAAGTGCATGGAACGCACTAAGAATAAAAAGAGGGGCAGCCAGCCTGGCTTGGAACGACACTGAATGTCTCTTCATTGTCCACTCTCTCAAACAATGTGTGGGGAAACACGCTGACTTCCTTCTTTTTAAAATCAGGCAATTACGATAGTCCAAATTTCCTGGACTATAATTCCCAGTAACATGAACGATACCTCTCCTTTGCAAATTACAAGAGTCATCGACCCGTTGAAGCAGCTGCTTTGCACAGTCCCAACACAGCTGCCACCAACATCAGCTGTGTGGGTTTGAAATCAGTGAAAGTCTCAGTATATTACGTAAAGAGTTTTGGGAAACAGTGTAATAAAAGGATTCTCTGATACATCAAAATCAACATCTGAGTTCCGTTCAAAACTAACCACTGTGATTACTCCAAGTTCTGCAGGGCATTGCCCTAAAAATATGCCCAGTGATGAAAAGGAGGCCTTACTGCTTTTGTAGCAGGATGCCCACATCCATGGATTTCTGTGTGTGCTGAACGCAAACTTCTCACGTAGTCTTTAAAATCCAGGCTGCTGGCTGGAAAGTATCTTACTTATTACAGTACTTGCATATTCTGGGATATGTAGACCTCAGTGCCAAATCAAATTTTACAACCCTGGGTAAGACTCAACCAAGAAGACTACATCATGCCAGAGAAACTGTAGGTTGAATCTCTTGGTCAATGACAAATTTTCTTTTGTCATACCCGGCACAATCCACAATACATCCATTACTTTCAGGAAAGTGGTACTGAGACAGTTGAGGAAGTTGTCTATTTGTTTTCTAAATTAACTTCCTAAATAACCATGGATAGCATTCACGAGAAGGTGATTTCAACAATTGTAAAATGTCCTCTTCGTAAATGAGCCAGGAGGGACAAGAGAGCTCAGGATTGTAGTGTTTAGTTGGGTTACACAGCAACACAGCATAGTGCTGTATCAAAGAGAGCTTAATATTACAGAGAAATCGAGCAGTTCTTTCAGCTTAAGGATCTCAAGAAGCCTGCTTACTTCCATAGCGTTCAGCATGACCCCAAAGCAACCCCGGAGTGCCGAGTGGAGACTACATCCAATTCCTTTTCAGAGGGGCGACAGCCTAACTAAACCTCAGCTCCTTATCAGCAAGGGACCCCATAATTTAGCATCCAAACCGGGACACCTGAAAGAGAAAGCGGCCCCTACTCAGATGGGATGCTGGGCAGGAGGTGTCAGCTAGAACTGACCTAGACAAATGTACGGTTACCCCACTTGGGAGATAAAAGCTTGCTGGACCAAGTCAGTGGTTTCTGGCCCCTGGCTGTACCAGTCCTCTGACATCACACATATAATCTATCTATCTACATATAACACACATATAGGGGAAGCGGCTGTGGCTCAATCAGTGGGGCTCCCGTTTACCATATGGGAGGCCCCGGGTTCGGTTCCCAGGGCCTCCTGGTGAAGGCAAGCCCACCCGCATGGCGTGGTTAGCTGACCCAGCGAGCACAAGCAGCAAGGGGGGGATAAATGAATAAATAAATAAAATCTTAAACACACACACACACACACACATATATAGCATATATGTAGACACCGAGGCCCCACTCAAGACTAATTAAAACTCCTGAAAATCCTGGGATCAACATTGAAAAAACAAAACCTCTCCAAGTGATTTAAACAGGCAACCAGATTGAGAACACCGGGCCAGGTGATCTCCAAAGGCTTTTCTAGTGGGCAAATCCAGGGATCAGGACTACTGAGTAGGAATTGACGGTGCTTGCTCTTGTCAAAGCATTACAACTGCTTGCTACCCTTATTTCTAGAGCATGAAATATTTAACAGCAGTGAGGTAATAACCAACTGTCAAGTTTACAGTTTACAAAACACTTTCTCAACATCATCTTTTTCTTGTTCTCACATTCACCCTGTGAGAAAACCAGGTTGGTTATTATCATCATCAACTGTTTACAGGTGAGGAAGTCGAGGCTTATAGAATGATTAAACACATCCCACGTTGTTATACAACTGGCATATGAGGGCTCAACGCCATGTCTTGATTCTAAAGAGCCGTCGATAGAGCAGAGGCACGAATTTCCTACCAAGGTGAGTCTGAGTCCCATATCTACCACTTATTAGGTCTCTATCACTTATTATCTTGCTGTCACTTATTAGCTTGGGATGAGTTCTTTAACCTCTCTAAACATTATCTCTAAAATTAGAAAAATAGGAATACCTGCTTTGTAGTGTCTTCTGAGTTTACTGCATGAGCTAGTACATGGAGGGTCAGCACTATGCCCAGGATTTCTAATGTTTCTGTTACAAGGACTGCCATTTTGCTTTCTGAAATGGCTGAACTAGATTAAGTGCTCAGAGATAAATATTACACCACCAACTCCTCCTTCTCCTCTTATTACTACCACCAGAACTAATAATAATAAGCCCTCCCACAGGCAGAGAGTAAGTGACCCTTCCAATAGCCAAACTTAATCACAATGGAACCCTTTGAGCTCATCTTTTCCCTCCTCCCACACACTTCCAAACCAAACCAACATGAGTAAGTTCTCCATTAAGACACTTTTTGAAATAAGACGTGCCAGACACGTACCAATACGGAACTCAGCTAAGAGATCAGCATCTAGGCAGGGGCGAACGTGGATTTAGGAAACCAGACCACTAGCAGCCTTGGAGAAGCGCTGCTGGGGTCTCCCTTTGAGAGAGAACGTGTTGACCAGCCGCAAGCAGTGCTGTTCTCTTGCTGCTTCCAACCACAGCGCCTGGGGATCTGCTGTAGACTTGAAATTGGCGCCATGCTCTTCTCGGAGAAGGCGCCGACCAATGGCGGGGCATGGTGATTAGTTTTAGGGTCTGGCCATTTCTGCCTAGGTGGGGCTACTCTTGGGCTGTTCTTGGTATTGGAGTCCCACTGGCTGGCTGAGCCTTTCTCAGAGCCACGATATACCCTGCGGCCCGCCCTACCCAATCCTCTTTCACCCCCCTGTCCTTTCTTAGGTGTCAGTCTGCAAGGGGGGCTGAAGGTTCCCCTGACCGTCCCCAACCCCCTCTCTTACTCATCGTTCTCAGGCATTATCCCCAGAGAATCCCCTGCACTTCTGGTCTCCACAGTTGCTTGTCCAGGGACCTAACTGATATAGAGACAATCACGTTCAGTTTGCTTTCTCCCTCCATTTGAGTGACACCTTGGCTACAGTACTCCATAATGAAATGAACATAGTCAAGGCTTGTCCTGTCCATAAATAAATGTTTACAAACCGCTTAATGAATCTGTTACACATGAGATCATCCATCCACAACAAGCATGGGCAAATTTGCAAAGACAATGACAGAACACTTTTCTACCTACCACCCCACGTAAGAAGGTGGGAAGTAGAATAGTGCCAGAACCTTCTCAGCTCCTAGCGTGCCCTGCTTGATCACATTCCCCCCTCTAACAGGGACAGACACCCCTGGAGTGATGAGTCCATGGTCACCTTGCTTTTCTTTATAGCCTTAACACATAGATATGTGCCTCAGATAAGATGTCGGCCAATGTTGCATGAATTTATATTATATATAAATGGAAAACTATTACATACAAGCTTCTGTGACTTGGTTTTCTTCATTTAATATTGTTTGAAAAATTGCTTATTATGATGTAAGTAACTGTTCATTTTTACTCACATATATCATTCGACTCTGTTATATTATGTCTACAGTGTATTTATCTAGTGTCCTGTCAATGAACAGTTGGAAAGTTTTCAGCCTTTTGATAATGATTCTGGTGACATTCTTGTACATATTTCTGGGGGCACATAAGCAAGAGTTTCCTTTTAGTACACAGATCACAGTAAACTGCTGTGTCTTAGGGTTTGCTCCTTTTAAGCTTTACAAGGAATGCCAACTGCTTTCTGAAATGGGTGAACTAGTTTAAATGTTCAGCATTGTTGGGTAGTGTTCCCATCGCCACATACTAAAGAAAATTTATTGCTGTCAAACTTTTTGAGTTTTGGTACATCTATTGTGTATAAAATGTATCTCATTGTGGTTTTACTTTCATTTTTCTTATTATTAACGACATTAAACATATTCCTATGATTATTAGCCATTACTGGTTCTTCTCCTGAAAATTCCAGGTCACATCTTTTTACCCCAATTAGCCACTTGGTTGCTTAATCTTTAGTTGATATTATTTCTCTGTCAAAATAGCTTCTCCAAGTTTTGAGTTGGCCTTTCTGCTTTCTTTGTGGCTTTTCTTTTTTTTTTTTTTTAATGAATAGAAATCCCTGGTTTTATTGCTATCTAATCTATTAATCCCTTCCTTTATTAGGTACATTTAATATCTTATTTTACAAATACTATCCCCAGTAAGGAATATATCCTCCTATATTTTCTTCTAAAACTCTAAAGTTGTTACTCTTTCCCATTTAAATCTTCAATAAATTAGGATTGATTTCTTTGTGCATATTATGAAGTAGATATCCAATTTCTTTTTCCACGTGGACTCCCAATTCTCCCAGAACAAAGTACTGAATAGCCCATCTTTCCCCTGCTTCATGAGGAGGTATGAGTTTTTCCGAAGCTCTCTATATTTGTCCCTGCTCCATCTTTTCCTGCATGATGCTACTCATTAATTTAGCTATGATATATCCTTGGCTGGTCCTTCTTTTTGAGAACATTCATGGCCATTCTTGGCTCCTTGCGCTTACATAAAATTTTAGAATAAGCTCATCATCATCCATTAATATCTTTATAATATTGATTGGAATTATATAGACTATATAGCAATTTGAGCAGAAATAATACCTTTAAGATACTAAATCTTTATCTAGGAATATGGTATCTCCATTATTTAGATCTGGAACTCATTTGTTCTATTTTTTTATAACTGTGTTATTCTATCCATTATTTCTCTTAATCTGTTTCATATTTTTAAATATTTTTCTCATCATGTTGCATTATATGTGTTTTCTTCAGATTTATCTTTCCATTTCCTACTTCTCTATTCATCCATGTCTAATCCACTGTTTCACCTGTTGAGATTTAAATGGGAATTATTGTACTTTATTCCTAAAAATTGTTTTTTCTACTTTAAAAAATTCCTTGACAATATTTTGAGCATAATTTTATACACTTTTTAATCTCTTGAAATATTAAACTGCTCCTGTGACTGATAATTCTAATACTTGCAATGTGTGTGTTTTTTTTTTTTTCTTTCTGATTCTGTTGTTTCTGGGAGATATACACATATACATGCATGTTTATACACATACATTCTGGGAAATTTTACATATAATATTTTCCTATAGTAGCCTGCTTTCTTATGCTTTTTTTGTAGTTTGTGTGTGTTAGGCATATGTGTACTTATGAACTTATGATGGTTGGACTTTATCTCAGGGAAATTTTTGATCCTTCATTGGAATTAACTTTCTCCATACAGGATTTATATTTCGTTTTGCCATGTGCTTGGGGATGCTATGTATCTGGGATTACTTTACAATTATTTCTCAACTGTGGATTTTGCTGGGCACATATGTCATATGAATCTCAAACTAATTTTGAATGAGGGCTACCTTAGAAGTAGGAATTCTCAAGGAAGATTTATTTCTTTTCAAACTCAGTGCCAAGGCTGAAACACACATATTTAACTATTTTCTCTGCCTGTGGAGTTGGATGTCCATCAACACTTCCCCACCCCAATAGCCTTTCCAAGAGAGTGGAAACTGTCAGCATCCTGGATATATGTGGAAATCAAAAAGTCTAGACCTCCAGTGCAATTTAGCCTTCAGTTCTCAGTCTCTTCTTTGGATGCATGCTTTCTCATCATGTTGGCCTCTGAATATCTTAATCACTGCCTGGTCAGATCAGCTCTATACTGAAGGAGATAACCTAACTCATTCATCCTACATTTTAAGGTGATCAAGATGGGGCTGTTCTCCAGAGACTCTCGCTGTGATTATGCCCTATTTTAACTGATGTTTCCCCTGTGGACACCTGGCCCTTCTTCCTTGTGAATCACGGTGACACCGTGGGAAGAACCTGGGATTCCCAGACACAGGTCTAAGATCAGGGTTGACAGGCAGTCTTAGGAGCCTGGGAAAAGCTCGTGTTAGAAAGAAACGGAAGGAAAGACCTTTTAGGGTGAAATGCGTACTGATCATTTTCTCAGGGCTATCATTTTGTGTAGTATTTGGCCCTGGTTAGCTACTGAAGAATGAGTAATCTCTATCTGTTGAATTTAAGTGGTACATTTAATAATCATGGTGATAAGAGTCCTGGGGTCAAATAGCCTTTCGCAGTTACAGGTACAGCATCTCCAGGCATGTCCTCCACGCCTCGAGCTGGGTTCTTACATTTGCAGACCCAGGGTTAGTGGACCCCTGTACAGGGACTATTGTCTCTTAAAGCTGGATGACAACTCACTGAGGACCGTCTCACACGCTGTGGACCTGTGCTTTTCTGCTCAATAGGAGCAGTGCTTCCTGGTCAAGTCAGCAGTCCAAATCAACGTCACAGTTCAAACAAACCTGCTGGGGGTGGGAGGAAGGAGGGTGGGGTTGTACCCTGCTCCTTGGGAAAACACTCAAACAGATAAACTTGGAGGAAACTTGTAGATCTGAAATTCTACTATTCTTTCACTTTCTAATATCTGTTTGTTTGGAAAGCTCTATGGAGTTATAAAATATGACTGACTTGCCTCTCTGTTTAATGGAGTGCCTCCAACTTGAGGCTTATGGGGAAAAGTTATTATGGATCATGTTCTATTCATGTAATCTTTGTTTTGCAAATTAAATTGGCTATGCCACATTAGCTCAAAGATATGAATATTTTAATAGTACCAGATCTATAAATTGCAAGAAAAATGAATTCGAATTTTAAAATATATTCACTTTCAAGAAATTGGCCTTCTTGTGCATATGTTTTTTCATCTAAAGAGAGGAAAGGTGTTCAAAATTAGTGCCTCTCCATTTTAACCATTTAATTCCACTCTCTATTTAGTAATTCATAGTGTTCAACATATTTCACACTTTAAAAAAAATAGAGAGGTACTTCTGGGGAAGATGGCCGAGTAGGGAGCTTCAAGACACAGTCCTTCCACAAAACAACTATTAAACAGGCAGGAACTGTCTGAAACAACGATTCAGAAACTCCAGAGACCAGAAAAACACTGTGCAGCATCCAAGGAAGAGCAGGACAAACCCACCTTGGACGCCCATCTCCTTGGCAGCTTGGACTCTGCTTCCATGAGGCCCTCATTGCTGAAGACCTCCTGAGAACATCATCAATTAACAAGCTACACAAGAAAATTAGTCTTAGCACTCAGGCTTATACTGGTTTCATAACAAGACTAGAATTTTCCAGCTGCACATCATTTTGTCAGACTTCGTGGAGTCTCGGTTATCAATATGCAGTTATCAATATGCATCCATTGAGCACCGAATGCATGCCAATTAATATGCTGACCCCAGAGCTATTAAAAGAAAAGTATGACTCTGATTTTGTCCCAACCTGGCAGGTAGTCACGTTCCTGACTGTCATGTGGAGAGAAAAAACAATCCAATTTACATCAAATATACATCATTTGCCTCTCTGTAGGCTATTCCACAAGTATCCTAAGTCTGTGAAGGCAATTCCTTCTTTTTCTGCCCTGATTAACGTGTCTCCCACATCTTCACCCAGGCCCAGGAACTCCCTCGGCCGGCATTCAGCTAAGAAGTCACGCTGTGACCTGGGACCTGACCCCCAGGCTGAGACAGGAGGAAGCCCCTGGCAGCTGTACTACCTTCCCTTCAAGACTCAGCTCCCCTTATTGCAACGACCGGTGCTGGTTGGCCATGCCCATTAGGCTCTAACCTACCTGTCACGTGCTTTTCTACCCACAGCACCTAGCGGAGGGCCGACCCCCACAGAGCACTCCCAGTAGGTATCTGCTGAGTGGAGACATTCATGGATTATGGAGACAACACATGGACTGTGTTGAGGGAAATACCTACTTGAAATGTAAGTTCTGACACATGTGCTAGGAATAGGTCACATTTCTTTATATGCATCCTTGGCTTTCGTGCTTTTCACATTTCTAGGAGGCCCATGACAATGTCATCATTTACAAGGACACAAGTTTGACAGCTTGATGGCTGAAGACAGCGTCTGGGAGGAAGTCACGTGGGTGGGTGGTGAAAAGCCTGGCCAACAAGCCAACATCACATCTACCACGGGCCTTGTTCTCTCGCCATTCACAGGTGGGCACTAGTAAGCGCTGACACGGCATGCATGAGTTTGGGGGGTCGATAAGATGCCTGGAAGCAACATTTGAAAAAAGGAGTCTTTCGTGCATTTAATAATATTAGAACATTGACTAACTATATAATAGCATTCAGTTATTTGCAGTTATTTTACTTAGGTTATATGCTATATTGGTGGCCTTTATATCAATTATATAATGTTGTATATTAGTATTTGAAATAGAAATATCAACAGAGTAAATTACATATTGCATTTGCCTTTATCTGAGTGAATATATTATACATTGGCTTTACATAGGCTGTGATTTTTTTTAAAAATTTTATTGTTTTTTCTAAATTTTCTACGGCAAATGAATGCTGCAACAGAAATAAGAAAGTAGCTTATTTTTTTCAAGATTAAATTCTAACAGGAATAGAAAGAACTTAAAGTTCTGTTGTGAAGGAATTATTCCCTCCTTTTGTCTGTATCTACATAGATCTAACAGTTTTAAAGATTGTTTTCATATCCTAGAGGTTACATTATAGGAGTAGCTCTAATTTTGTGAACTAATGAATAGATAACTATACTGGTTAATACGGTAATTGTTTTACATTTATGTTTAAAATTTAGCATCCTTCACACATACACAAAAAAGAGTCCATAAAGTGGGCTTGATAAAGGAATAGATATTTGGTAATTCTGCAGACATTTTAAATAAAAATTTAAAAGAGCCTACACAAGCTACTCTAACTGTTGGATTTTTATGCAGGATGCAATCTCATGCCCATCCTTGTATAGTCATTAAGTACTACACAGAGAAAGGGTGAAGACTGCAAGCGACAACATGGACAAAAATGACCAAAGTTAACCAAGATTCTTCCTTTATAGATATTTATATATTTAGTTTTATATTGAGATTTCAATCATGAGCCAAGTAACACAAAGCAGCTCTTTCTATGTAGCATGTGTGGATTTGAGTAGATGGCAAAAAATTTATCTGAAAGCCCCTGGCTTCTCTCTGGAAATTATTTGGGGAATGGCAAAATACAGGTAGTGGTAACATTAGCTAGTTTCTAGTTGGCCTAAGGCCATATTAAATTGAGAGCTCCTTGGCTCTCGAAAAACTAGGAATTAGGACTTCTTTCTGGCATTCACCTCTGTCTGTGATATGCAATGTCCAATTCCTATCAGCCAGAAGGGGGCAAACTGGAAACAGTTATGGACAACAGTAAGCATCTTGAAGACCCGGGAAAATCTATTTTTGCACTCAGGCCAGACCCATCTGGCATTACTTTTTGAGAGATTATGAATGTAATCTTGGAGGGCATACTTCTGCTATTTGGAAAGTCACTCATCAGCTAAGAGCAAACGTTTCTGAGACTGCTGTGCTTAATTGCTACTATCATTTAATTGAGTTCCTTTTGAAAAATCAAGGATCAAAAGTTTTCTCCACTCTTTTGAGATCAATGAATAACCTGGGAGAAGGGAGGTTGTAAGGGAAGATATTGATAGTAGCATCTCAGCAGAGCATGGAATAAGGCCGGCTTTTGTTCATTCCTTTCTAGTAAGACAGTAAGCCAGGCTTTGAGCTCTGATGAAAGTGGCGGCTTTTCCAGCTCTGCTCCCTGTTGCCCAGGTCATCCTAGGCAAGTGTCTTAATGTACTTGAGGCCACTTTCTTTCCCTGCCTTGGAGTAGTTATTGTGGCGATTGAGATGAAGAACGTAACATGATTAGCAAAGAATCAGGCATATCCCGTGGGTTCAATAACAGTTGCCTGATTGTTATTACTTTTATTTATAAAATACTGTGTGGATCTGTATTGAGCCAGTTTCAAAACAAAAATTGTACAGGATAACTAGAGGGGGAATATATATGACATACGAGTTATCCCTTAGAATTAGTTCATTTTGCACAGGACATTTATAACGTAGCATTTTAAATGCAACTGAGCTTAATTTCACTGTTCTATGAACATAGACAAAAGTTAAAGTTCATTCTCCTTATGTTGGGAAAACATCTAAAATATCGCTGATTTATTGTTAAAAGAGAAACACGTTCATAACAAACAACATAGGTGAACAGATAGGTTCAGTGACCCCAATTTCATTTATTTCAACGTCATCTACTTGAGTTACATTTTCATTAGGTATTGGCATATGACTGTTGAGATCACACAATAGTTTCCATCATTTACATATTTTTCCTGACAGTTGACTCATGCCTCAATTTTTTACTTTCTGCATCTGAATGGCAAATCATTGTGCTACCATCTACAGCACAAAACCTTTTTACATATGCACTTTGTTTTATATGCTTTGTGTTTTAAGACACTAGAGGAAAGAAATAATGCAAAATTTGTGTCTGTTTAGCATACATGGTGCTTACTATGGGCCTCTTTTTTTTTTTAAAGATTTTATTTATTTATTCATTTATCCTCCCCTTGCTGCTTGTGCTTGCTGGGTCAGCTAACCACGCCGTGCGGGCGGGCTTGCCTTCACCAGGAGGTCCCGGGAACCGAACCCGGGGCCTCCCATATGGTAAACGGGAGCCCCACTGATTGAGCCACAGCCGCTTCCCACTATGGGCCTCTTGTAACCATCTTGCAAATATCAATGCATCTGAGCTTCCTAGGAACCCTGTCAGCTAGCTCATCTATACTGGCATTAAGTGTTAAGGATGGACACCTGAGGAAACGAGAGGCTGAGCTACTCCAAGGCACTCAGCAGGAGAAAACTTTAGGAGTGTTGATCCAACCCAACACCCTCCACGGCCCTACCCAAATCCCTTCACAGCTGGTTGTACAAGGGATGGGTCCTGATACAGACTCTGCCAATCGGATTCTACCAGGAACGTGGACGAGGGAATAGGAGATGTTTGCTCATTTTTCTATGATAAAACTAGAAACATGTGGTCAACTTTGGAGTTAAGGTAATTTTCTAAAATTTCAAGTATATGTACATGAGGATATAGAAAAATTAAATTTTAGATTTACAAGAAGCCTTTTGAAGAACCTTAAATTTATGGTACATTTAGAATGTGTTCTGATCTTATAGTTGCCTTTTTTTTTTCCTCTCAACATAATGGATTTATATTTAATATAGTACTTCCATATGTTAATCAAGATAAAGAATTTTTTACATTAAATCTTTTCTCCATTTCAGTGTTCAATATAGTTTTTTTAAACATTAAATCTTTTTCTCCATTGCAATATCAGATATATTGAATGCATTTTCTAATTTTCCCCCAAAGAAATAAAGGTTTCCATTTTTCACTAAATTTAATATCTAAGTGCACTATTAATTTGGGAGCTGAGAAAACAAAGATATAATTAAAATATGGAGAAACAACTCCTCCACAATTCAGGAGGCAGTGATTATAAGTGTAGAGTGGCAACTTCCTAGATTTCTGAGCAAGTGCGGCCTTGAGAACTTCTGAAACTAAGGACTATCACTTAGGAAGATCTCAGTCATCGATCTTTGACCCCCTTCACACCCAGCACATGCAAGTTACAGTCTGATTTTTCCAGTGCTTTCGTTGAAGTGAAGAACACTTTCCCCATTTAACACACACCGATTTGCTCCTGTTTACAGGGAAACACCTAGGAACGTAAAAGCACCCCGTTGACTGTTTCTTGGGGACAGTTTGAAGGTCCATAGCACGAAGGCGTCCAGGATGAGGCTGGGTCTAGGGGGCCTCGCAGGTCACACCTGTCCACCTCTCTTCCGTGTGTACAAACGCTGTCAGGCCGAGCAGCACACCTAACAAGCCGCCAGCGGCCTCCCGGCTTCTACTGCTGCAACAGCAGGCGGTGCCAAGAGCAGCGAAACGAGGCCTGTCCGCCAGGGCGCTGAAGCTGCCGGCACCAGGCTGGGATCCGCAGGGCTGAAGACTCCGAAGAAGAAACGGGGCATGTGGACAGAGACGTTTACCTGACTTGAAATACTCCCTTCCCACAGCTCTGGATGCTGAGGCTGGAAGTTCCACGAGACATCGCCTTCCAGGAAGCAGCCAGTATAGCAATCTTAGAGTTGCTTTCAAGAAGAATGTAAATATAGGGCTATTTAATTGTAGATGAAAAACCTAGTTTCTTAATATGAGATTTCAGACGCATGCTAAGAATGGGACCGAACTCCGCCAAGGTGAAGAAGGAGAATAAAGTATTGGAAACAAAGCCTGGTGCTTAAAATGACAATATAACTCGGGCTCTCCGGCTTCCATCTGGGAATTCAGACATGCATAACCAATACTAGGCAGGGACACCTGGAGATAGCCTTCCCCAAGCAACAGATGCTTTCGGAATGACTTTAAACAGTTCATAGAGAATAATTCTACATCTTTGGTATTTCAAATGTATCTATGTATAAGGATCAGAACGTGTATATTTTTCCCCCAGGAAAAAATCCACGAGTCCATACAATTCCCCAACTGCATCCCGTGGTACCAGCACATTCTAGTAGTTCCCTATTGTGCAGCTTATTTCCTGGGCATCCAAGTCAAATCGGAGATCTTCAGACACCCATCTTTGACATACCACACTCCATCCTTTCAACATTTCACTGGGACTACCATTTCAGGCTTCTTACCCAGTTTTCCCATTCTTTGGGTAGTTTTCCAAACAGGGAAAGCATCTGTATCGTTTAGGATATTATATTATGCTTGTCTTAGAAATTCAGTGAAGAAGGTATAAATACTAATGGTGACTATATACCCTTTTCCAAAATGCTTAGAAGTAAAAGATTCTGAAAAAGACATTAGGCATCGCCTCCCACTAAGAAACATCATCATCATTGTCACTGCTGTCAAAAACCAACACTGACTTGGCAGCTACTTCTCTGACCCTACATGTAAGATAAGATCCTTGCTACAACTCCAAGGATCACAGCTTACAGGGAAATTTATCACATCCTTTTACACTAACTTGGTGAGCAAGAGCCTTGTAACACCTCCAACATCCAAAATAACCCTTAAAGTTCAAAGAAGCCAAAAAAATCATTGTCAATTCAATGCTGGATAACACTTAGGCCGAATAATACTTACTGATCATTTAAACATATCTGATATTGGAACTACCTTTCCAGTGCACCAAACATTACAGTTGAATTCTTATTTGCTTGGGGGGAAAGGCTGGCTTAATGACTACGTATCAGTCAGTTTTATATATGTAGAGGATGGCTTCGCAGGCTGCCTGTTTTAGAGAGAGCGATGATTACTGCACTTTTGCTTTTGTTTAATTTGAAGACTATTTCTTGAATACGGTAGTGGGCATGTCCATTCAGACTGCTAAACCTCCTCTTCTGTGCAGACTTCCCAGCCCACTCCACCTGCACCTGGCCATGCCTTCATTCCTATTTGTCCATTGCCTGTACGAAACCCCCATGGCGACCCCACTCGTGGGCTCAGCTCACAATTGCACCACAGGGATTTGTCTAGAGACACAAGTGTACCAAAAACAGAACCATCAGGAAACCTTTCTATTTATTTTTCCATTTCCTTTTTCTATTTCTATTCCTAGTCTTTTTCTTTTGGCAACCAAGAGTAGGTGTGGTTAATATTGACAGAAAGTGGTTACATGTACCCAGAAAGAATTTATTGAGGGAGTAGAGTTTGATTTAGCTTTGAAGGATAAGCAGGGCCTCATGGAACAGGGGAATGTGAAAGTACTTTCCATCAGGAAACACCAGAGAACTAAAGGCAGAGAGTTTATGTTAAGGATTTTTCTCCTGTTTCTCTACTGCCTTACCTGGTTCTTGCCACATATTAGACAGTCAATAAACTTTATTTAATGAACGAGCACAGACAGGGAGACAAATGATTATGTATGTGATTTATTTGGACTTCAGACCTTGGACAATAGCTTGATCCCATTTATAACACTGCTTCTAATGGAAATCATGTTCTTTTTTACAATAACCTGCTTTATGATAGAGCTTCCAGGAAAAGGGGCAATCAAAAAGTGTTGTAATTGACAAATGGCGAAAGGGTGGCTTTAATTAATTGCAAGTTTCAAGGCTTGCTTACTTTTTTTTTTCTTTTCAAGGTCTGAACAAGCCCTCTAAATGCTATAAGTAAATACACAAATCCACAAATTAAACTTATTAAGAGATTTTTCCATTTTGGGGTAAAATTATACATACTCAACTCTGAATAGCATTTACAAATTCTGGCCAGAGAAAGAGTTCATGGAAAGAAGTAACAAGTCCATGGCTCCAGTTTAGTACAATGCTTGGCCCCTCTATTAGTTCATAGTTGAAGGAGTGTAGGGGAGGGAGGTCTAGGTTCAGGCTTTGCTATCAGAAAGGCCTGGGCTGCTAATCTCTGTCTGTGTGGACAAGGGAAATTAGCGTAACTCTCAATGCCCATCTATTAAAAAATACATAAGAATCTACAATAAAATTCATCCTTGTTGTGCAGGTACATGAGACTGTGTATAAATTACTGACATGTAATCAGCAATCAATCAGTGTAGTAATACGTAATAATTACTAATAAGATGATACTGAATAGAAAAAGCAAGGCATTTTGCCAAAAACTAAACAGACTGAAATCCTTATTTTGCTGCTTTGAATTAAGGTGATTAGATGACGGAATATTTTAGCAGTTAGGACATTTCTTTCCATGTCAGCCTCAGTAATGATGAGATCCTGTACTGTAAATGAAAATTCTGGTGAATCTATGAAAGCAGTCAGCCAGAGAAAGCCACAGGGGGAGACCAAGGAGACAGCTCACCACGTGACATCCAAGGAACCGCAAGGACTGTGGCAAGCCAGCACCGGCATGCTGCACTCCGGGGGAAAGCATGGCCGACTGAGATCTGGATTTTGGACTTCCAGCCTCCAGAGCTCTAAGACAATAAATTCCCCTTGTAAAAGACAACCCATTGTGTGGTATTTGTCATAGCAGCTCTGGTAAACTAAGACGGCATCATTTCCCCAATAATCAAGTGCACTGTAAGAAAGTGATTTGAAAGATAACAAGGACTATATCCATTCTTCTCCACTGATTGGGAACCATGAGCTGCCACGTCAAGGGTATAGCTGTCTTGCAACAAAGTATCCATGCCTGGCATTGAGGGCAGTGACCCAAAATTTTCTTTGGTTGGTCTTTTGTAATATTTGGTCCTCTGATTCACTGGGCATCTCATCTCATCCTTGCACCCTGGCTACCAAGGATGTGGACCCCATTTCTAAAAATACGTATTTTAAGCATGAAAACTGGGAAAGCTTATCTGCTCTATCATATACTTATTTTAAATATGAATCACAAGCTCTGCAATTAAGTATTTCCAATAAAATAGAAACAATCAGAAAATATTTACAATCTCTGTTTTGATCAGTTTAATGTATAATATTATACTTGCGACCCTTCACATTAAGTTAAATGAAAATAAAAGTAAAAATGAAGCTCATAAATGTTACTTTTCTTATGTTCCACTTCAATAGAAATAGCTTTATATTTAGTTTCAGTGCCATATTAAGAAGCTCTATAGATTATCATATACTAGCAGATGTCCTGAATCATAAACTTATTTATTTATTAATAATATTTATTAAGAATGTCCATTTTGAATTTGTTTTCAGATTTTATCAAAACAAAGACCTCCTTTAAAAAAAAAAAATGTGCTGATTTATTCCCCTGGTTTCCAACAGGAATCATGTTCTCTTTGCTTAAAAATGTCAAGAGAATTCAAGATGAAACGATTTATGATAAACTTTATTTCCACATGGATGCAGCTCAAATGCTCGACTTGAATAGCCTCTCTTTTAAGCAAATCATGTGTTTAATGTATATGTCTGAATATGTATGCATATATGTATACATACCAAATTTATATATCTTTTTTAATTATTCTTCCATTTAGAAAGGATTTACTGAGTATTCCTTTAAGTATTCTGTTCTTCTAATATATTTCTAATAGTAAGAAAACACTCAAGTGCAATGGAAAAAGCACTTATATTAGTGAGAGCTGTTTTGATTGCAAGATTTAGAAACTCTTTCTAATGAGCCTAATCAAAACAGATAGGTTTGTTGGGAGGGGTCAGATGTGGTCACAGATGCCTCCATAGGCTCAAGAGATGATGACATCATACCTAGCTTGCTCTCTCTGTCTCCCTCTCCCCTTGGGACTCTCACCCTGCTACCTTCCATGCTGCCTTTATATTTAGACTGGTTACCATCCAG
Source organism: Tolypeutes matacus (assembly GCA_026826555.1). NCBI lineage: Eukaryota > Metazoa > Chordata > Mammalia > Cingulata > Chlamyphoridae > Tolypeutes > Tolypeutes matacus. The sequence goes on from JAKSZT010054573.1 coordinate 1,750,140, forward strand.
AGGGTGGCTTTGAAAGTACATGATTAAGTTTCTGTGATTATACATTGGATGTCTGACTCCCCACCAGACTTTGAGTCTCTGATGAGTGGGACCTGAATTCTCAGCTTTCTCGCTGCACCAGCACAGTGCTTGATATATAATCAACGCCATCTAATAACTGTTTTATAAATGTCTGAATAAATGAATCAATTCAAATCTAAATTACTAAGAAAAGTAGTAAAGTAAAAATCAGGAAATTAATTACTGAAAAATGTTCTCAAAAGGTAATTGAATTACCAGATACTCAGATGTCAAGAGTAATTGTCTAAAACCTAACCTCCAAAACAAATATTTATTGATTATATAATATGTGTCAAAGTGCTGTTTTTGGTGCTGAGGTCATAAAGATAAATGGGGATGAATGTGAAATTCTTCACCTTAAGAAGCTGAACTTTATAAACTAATTAGATGTAAATCGAAATGGGGTGGAAAAGAGATAAAAGAGTTTGAAAGTGTCAGACTAAATGAGGGAGCGTTTTGGACAGTATTCCTATGAGACTTAAACTCGACTGGCTCAGTCTACCAGCCAAGTGTGGTGATAACCCGTGATCTTATCATTTCTATAAGGTAAGGATCCCATAACTTTGGTGTTCATCTAGGTTGCCTTGTGAAAGAATTTTAATATCTTCTGAATCAACTTGCTGACAGAGTCCAAATGCAGGAAATTAATATCTGCTCTACCACTGCCACCTGTTTCTGGCTCTGCGGTCCTTCTATCTCCTCAAAATTTTGATGCCACCACAACCCTTCAAACCAGTTAAGCAATCTGTGTTAGGCCAGTGCTTCACAGATTTTAATATGCATAGCAATCCCTGGAGAATCTGTTAAAGTGCAGATTCTAATTCAGGAGATCTGGGCTGGGGCCTAGAATTCTTCCCTTTTAATAAGCTCCCCAGAGGGAAAGGATGCTGATAGAAAGACCATACTCAACCACAAGGAGTTAGAGGACAAGGCTGAAGGACTGAAGAGGGATGTCCACGTATATTTCCTGATGTACCTTTCACTAAATTATGATGGTAGTAAATAATTCATAAAAGAATACAGTTATGCAATGCTGAAAACAGCTGTCACAGCAGGCTACTTACAAGAAGAAGATAATCTCTTCCTTAATCCGGGACTCTTGCATACAGGTGTCCAGGGCCAGAGAGGAAAATAAAAAGCCCAAGCTAGACTTTTGGGGAAGTCCCTCCTCCCTGTTTGGCTTCAGGCAGAGACATTCACATTTCCCACATTCGCTTCTGTAACTGCAGTGCCAGTAAGTCTCTGTCTTGAAATAAGGGAATCTGGAGACCATTCAACTGGAATGTCTGGGATTCCATGAAGCTCAGTCATTAGAATTAGACAGGGAAGACATTCTTTAGGTAGAAAAAGAATTGTCAGAGTCCTTTGAATCTGGGTGGGGAATGTTAGCCAGATTGGCCAGCATTTAAAGCTGCTTCTGAGGTCTGATCGGAGCCAATGGTGCCACCGGACGGAATAGCGACTGTATTAAAGGGCCCCTCTATAGCACGAGCTATACAATTTATAGCTAAGGCGGATTTCACCATCCCATTTTGCAGAAGAGCCACCCAGGAAGCTCAGAGAGGTTATGCAACCTGCCCAAGGTCACACAGCCCGGGGCAGATTGAAGACGTGAACGCTGCCCAACGATACAGTCCAGACTTTCCAATAACTGCTTAGGGAAAACACAAAGATACGCCTCGAAACTCTGAAAGTGGTTCAGCGCCGACCTGGCCCCAGGGCACCGCCCTCTTGGACTGCGGAACCACCCTGGAGGCTGCGAGGGCGGAAGGGCGAAGAACCGCTTCCGGGGAGCTGACCCCCAGAGGGACAAGCACTTCCGGTACGAGAAGGTGAGGGTCACTCAGGGTCACATAGTTCGCAGCCGAGCACCGGCCCGCAGAGCGAGTTCAGTGGCCCCCGGCGACTAAAAAGCACCCGTAGGCCTCACCGGATAGCACAACTCTACGAAAGAAAGCTTTGTCCCTCGTCCGCGCACCGAGCCACCCGCTTGCGGCACCTGAGCGGGCGCCGCCATGTTGAGCTCAGCGGTTTAAATAGAGGAGGCGGGGCCGGCCAGCTGCCCGCATCGGCGTGATGACATCACAGGCGTGCGGGGAGGTCGGCCCCGGTCTCTTCGGCAGAACGTGCCAGGACCGGGCCCTGATTGGTGGGGCCCTGTTGAGCGACGGCGCGGCCCCGCTTTCTGGGTGAGGGGCGGGGCGTCCCTCGCGGAAGTGCTTTTACCCGCCTTGGTAGGACACAAAGCAGAGGCCAGGGGAAGGGCGGGCCCGGCCCCCCAAGCTGTTTCGGCGGCGGGCGGGCCTGGGTGGGCTGCGGGGGCCGCCTGCGGGGCCTTCCTCCCCGGCCCGCAGAAATTAAATAAAATCGGGGCTCGGGCCGGCTGGCGTTTGCGGCGCGGTGACCCCGATCCCCAGCAAGCGCCTACGCAGCCTGCAGTGGCCGGGCCTGCTCGCGTCACAGGCCGGCCCCGGGCTGCAGGAACGAGGGCGCTTACGTCACTCGTCCAGACCCGGGGGCTTGCACCTAGTGTGAAGGTCCCCGAAGAGGGCCCCCTCACTCACCGACCCACGAGGTCCTGGGGGCCTCAGAGTGGGCAGCTTCAAATGCTGAAGTCGTGCCCACCCAGGCGTCAGAGAATATCGTTTTCTGTCTATATTTGCCGCTAGTATAAGGGGGTGTGGGCATTTCATCGACCCTTCAGCTGCCTTTGCAAATCACGACCTCAGTTTGTCTTGAGGACTTGCAATGAAAAGCCTGTGTATATGAGTTGCATCCTTGGATAATTGCTACTTGAGTTCGTAAATGTTTGCTTATTGTGCTATTGAATAATTGTGAGTATCGCTTTTTAAGAAAATATGGATGCTCACAGTGAAAACTGGGGGAGGGGGCCAAAACCTACATTTGAAATTCAGTGTGTCGCATTTGAAATTTGCTACAGTGTCAATAATTTTACCTTCCTACACAACAGCAACAAAAGTTTCAAAAGATCAAGGACAAAAGACCAAATACCTTGCCAATTGGAGCTTATACATATCTTTCCCTGCCAAGTAACTGAATAGTAGGTGGCATAATCTATGGTATAATGTGGGTGTTTTCTTTTTTTTTTTAAAAAAAAAAAAAAAAAAAATTATGTTGGGTCAACGTGAGAGGGAAAAGAAAATGTTTTCTGAAAGCCTCAGGTGTTAATTAGAATTAGTTGAAATGACTACACTTAAAACATAGGACTATATGTTTAAAAAAAGCCTTGAGACTACATAGCACGTGGGGGTGAAATGCACCATTTACGGCAATTCCTATTTTTGTACTGCCCGTTTCGCAGCTGGAATGAAGCACTTCAACTTGTCCTTCGCGGCGTGCGGGTTCCTGGGCATCTACCACTTGGGGGCAGCATGTGCGCTCCGCAGACATGGCAAAAAGCTCCTGAAACAAGTCGAGGCCTTTGCCGGGGCTTCTGCAGGATCTTTGGTCGCTTCTGTCCTGCTCACCGCACCAGAAAAAATAGAGGTAATTAAGTAATATCTAGGCTTTGTTCCTCGTCAAGAAGTTAAGAGCCAACAGCAAGGAGGAACGTTAACTCTGATGAATTAGAGTAACTCAGAAATAATCCTTTGCCAAGGAAACAAAAAAGGTTGAGATTTTCCTTTTAAAATCTAATCATTAGGGATCTGTGCTCTGGTTTTTGAAAAGAAGATTATTTGGGTGACAGTGAGAGGAGGAAATAAATGCCTTCTTTTACTCTTGAGATTTTATTTAGTCATAAGATTCCAATCCTGTTTCTTTCATGGAAAAGATATTTCTTCTTTATATGTTCAAGAGAAGAGTAGGAGATGTTTTCAAGGTCTTGAACATGTTATGGATATCTGGGCTCATTCCTATTTACAAATAGGGATATAAATTAAAATGTGGCATGCAATACCTTTTAAGCGGGGTGATGTGGGTTTTTAATTTGTTTTAAATAATCACAAGAAGAAAGCTCTGAATTCCAAGCAACTTACCCAGAAGTAATACAAAGCTTCCATTATGTATTTTATTTAATGCAATCAATGTTTTAAAAAATCTCTTTTCTGCTCTCTAGACTGATCATGCATTTGCTGACTGTTAGAGCTGGTCTATGTAGGTGGAGATTATAATATTTGTTAATTACTTAACACTCTAGTGGTTTTAAAGATCATAAAATGACCAACGTTTAATACTTTCATGCCCAAGAATGAATTTAAATCATATTTAAAAATCTAAATTTTCAATGTTTTGAATATACTCTCATTCTCAAATCTATTGTGAACTGTTTATGAAGGGAAACTGTATTTCAGGCCATTGGGTAATAAATAATAAATGGTGAATAAATTAATCCACTTATCTTTTTCTCCCCAGTCTTTATATTGTTGATTTACACTGCAGGGGCTCTTAACCTTTTTTGTTCCACTGACCCCTTTGCCAGTCAGGTGAAAGCCATGGCCCTTACTAAGTCCACACTGTATTGTGTATTACTTAATAAATATATCACACCCACACCAACACGTCCCAAGAATAATGTTTTTTGAATTTCAGTTCAAGCTCACGGAACCCTTGTTAAGAACCCCTGATTAACAGGGAAGTAGGGAAGTGATTAATAACTACAAATTATACAGGATGAGAACCTGAAGGCAAGGAAAGTATAAATAAGGGGTGAAAATTCCCTTAAACTAACAGAACCCTATGCTTTGAATTTCAGGCCAGCTCCTTCCCAGAACTTCCATTCGTTTCTGAATCAGCCCGTAGGCCTCTTGGGCTCTGGAGTTGTCTCTCACTCTTCAGTTTAGCCTTCCCTGTGGGTGGGGCAAAGCCTGGGCTTGGTAGTTGGGTAGGTTTGGTTTTGAATCCTCCACGGATTTAGAAATGTACTAAGAGTGATTTGGAAAGAACATCACCTGGAAATGGTATAATAATTTACGACTGACTTTGCTGAAATTCTGTGATGTTAGGACATTGAATATTACCTAAATTTGAGAATGTGAAATCTTCATACTTTCAAATAAGATTACCAACTTTACTAATGTTTTCAATAAATAGGTGACTCAGCTGTATTGTGTAACTGTTAGTTAAGGTAGGGTAAGTCAGCTGTATTATCTAACTGTGTTAGGTTTATATAGGGTCAGTCTCTCAGCTGTATTATTTAACTCTGTTAGGTTACGGTAGGGTAAATCTCTCAGCTGTATTGTCTGTGTTAGGTTTACGTAGGGTAAGTTTCTCAGCTGTGTTATTTAACTCTGTTAGATTAAGGTAGGGTAAGTGGCAACCACTGCCCTTAGTTCTCTAGAGCATCTTCATTTCTCTCGTCTCAAAACAAATCTTCAGCCACTTGACCGAAGGTTTTTTGTTTTTTTTTTTTCTTTATAGCATATGATATATACTGCTTGTAAAGTCACTTTTGTTTTTCAGGCAAACTATTTTCTTCTTTCTAAAACTCATCTTGGCTCATTTCTCGCTGATGGTGTGAGTTCCTTGAGCTGTGTGCTGTTGTGACAAACATGTGAGAGATTAACAGCTCTGAGTTTACGCGTGTACAGTTATGAGAAGCACCTGACACAGGGTGTATTTTAGGTGGTATACAAATTTAGGCATTGATACGTAAGAGTTCCTCGCAATCTGCAAGCCGTGGTGTTAGAAACAGTGGGAAACATTAAAAAAAGGTGTACGAGTCCATTCCGCATCCTTAATAAATCTACCGCTTGTACGGGAGTAAATGTGTGCAGCTGAAATTAATACAGGAAGTTCGGCTCAGTGTGCAGGTTAGCTTAGCAGAATGAGTTTGGCTCATCCGGAAGCCTGCCGTGCTTCCAGACAGGCCTTCATCCACTGCCGCACCCTCCAATCCGTACACCTTTAGCCACCTTCAGTGACTTCACCCAAACATAAACCCCCACCCTGCCAGCGACGCCCTATTGCCTTAGACTGGAGTCCATCCTTCTTGTCATGACTCCCAAGGCCCCGTGTGACTCGGCCCTCCTCGTGCTCTCTGGTGCAGCCAGACGGAGCTACCTTGCGGGCCAGTGCCCTTCAGACCATCCTGCTCTTTGCCCTCCATCCTGTCCAACGCTAGCTCTTATTGCAGGCCCCAGCTTAGTTGTCCCGTTGGAGGGAATCCTTTGTGCCCTGTGAGGTTGGAGTGTCACCTCCGCTGTATGATTCTCCTGTGCTGCTGTAAGGGATTAAAACAATACACATTTATTCTGGAGGTCAGAACTCTGATATGGGTCCCACCCGGCCAAACTCAAGGTATCGGCGGGATTGTGCTCCCTCCAGAGGCTCCAGGAGAGAATGTGTCTCCCTGCCTTTCCCCTCCCTTGCCGTGTAGCTCCTTCTTCCTCCTTTAAATCCAGCGGCTAGCATCTTCAAGTCTCTCTCCGACTACGGCCCTTGAGCCTCTCTCTATCACTCATAAAGACCCCAGTGATGACGTTGGTTCCACCAGATAACCTCCATCTGCACAGCGGTCCCTTTTGCCACGTAAGGCATTGTATCTGCAGGCTGTGGGGAGTAGGATGTGGGCGTCCTTGGGGCCCTTATGCTGCTGACCGCACGCTGCTTGGTGCCCGCCTGCTGCTGTGCCCAACACCCCGAGGCTCTGGCTGTCCCAGGGAGCAGGACTCTTTCCACCCGCATACCTTCTGCATCCCTCCCAGGGAGTGCAGCAGGTCTCCCGAGGACAGCGTCTTGTTGCATCTCGATGGTGTCTGAATCCCAGGGCCTCACCCTGTGCCTACACCCAGTTGGCTACCAAATGAACGAATGACTGCGTGAAGGACAGACCCGGGCTCCACTCCTGGCTCTGACACTCATTTTCCATGAGACCTCGGAAAAGCCACTCCATCTCTCTAAGCCTCAGTTTTCTTGTCTGTAAAATGGGAGCAATTATACCCTCCTTCCTGGGCTACGTGGAGGTGAGCTGACCCAGGCAGTGTTAATGACTGCCCTGGAGACTTTTGCTAAATACCAGTACCTGAGACAGATCTCCAAACTCTGATTTCACACCTGCAAACTGTAGTTCTCAGTCACGTCTACCATTTCTGCTGTTAGTATTGTCAGTATTAATCAGTGCTGTTAGAGAGCTTCACATGCAGTGTTTCTCAGGTCACAGAATTGGGGTGGGAGAGGACTCGGAACTGCAATTAGAATTGAACCTGGAAGGATTTTCCCAATGTGGGGAAGGCCATTTAAGGAGTTTATAAAAATGTTCTGTTTTTGTTTTTAAAAAGGACCTGAATTAGAAGAACACATAGCTTGGGGCAGAGGATAGGATGTCTGTGGGAAAGGAACGTGCTCTAAAGCAAGAGGGTGGCTGAGTGTGGGCGAGGAGGCAGGTGGAGAGCCACACACCCGGGAATGCGTGTGCCGTTCAAGACTGGCCTGGGATTTATCGGGTCCTCATGAGTTACGCGGTCAGCACAGAACTTTGGAACTGGAAGGAACGTTTGAAAAACCACAGCCTCCTCATTTCCTTTTTCAGGAATGTGTCGACTCTACCTATGAGTTTGCGGAAGAAACGAGAAGGCTGTCTTTCGGCGCAGTAACGCCCGGTTATGACTTTATGGCAAGACTGAGGTACATGTAGTACGTTTCCTCCCCAGAGCATATGAAGACAGAGTGTGGGTAACTCTCCGTATAAACTGTGCCGGGCTCAGCATTCTCTCTCCTAAAATATTTACAGGGTGTTCAATAATTAAAGCTGAATAATGCCGATCGCTCCTTTTTCTTTAGGGGCAGAATGGAGTCGATTCTTCCCAGCAACGCTCACGAGCTAGCCCAGAATCGACTACACGTATCCATCACCAACACCAGGACCAGAGAAAATTACCTGGTCTCACACTTTTCCTCCAGGGAAGTCCTCATTAAGGTAACGAAGCTGCAGTTCAGATTTGAGGAAATCAGAAAGTGCTGGTGAGAGCGCTGCCATTTAAATGCTTCCTACAAATTAGGAGCACAATCACATTCCTTAGAGCCTGAGGCTTATCCCATGCCTGATGGATAAGTGCTTAAATAATTATGCGTTTTCGAGCAGATCAGCCAGCATCCCTCAAAGCTGGCCCGTAAAGGCGGCCCACGGTCCTTACTTGTGCTGTCTGACCGTGCGCTTGCCATGTGAAGTGGCTCTCAGATGGCGGTTCAGGAGCAGCAGTAGTTCCTTAAATTAACACAGCTGATAATTCTCAGCTTATGTCAGACTTTCATGAGTATTGTCTTCTTTGATCCCTCAACAACCCTCTCAGTCGGGTTGAAGAGGTATTATGGCTAACAGAAGAAGAAATGGGTACAAAGACGTTAAATGGGTAGAAAGACCAATCCTAGAACCCATGTGATGTTAACTTTTCAACCTAATGTTTTGTTTTGTTTCTTCCATTATGTTTTGATGCCTTTCTATCCAAACACATTTGAGGGTTGGTTGGTTGAGAACCCGTGATCTCTGGGAAATACTTTGGCTGATTAATATGCAGTTAGGAATGTGCTTGCTAAGGTAATACATTAAATGTTTGTATGTTGGAGAGGGAGTTTTTTTTTTCCTTAGAAAAGCAGTGCAAGTTTCTCTCTCTTTTTCCTTTTGTGTGAGTTGTGGCAAGCTTCAGGTATCAAAACATATGGTTTTGATACAGCAGAAAGTAACAGATTAAATGTGAGGTAAGAGTTCTGCCGTAATTAGATTATAAATGCATTGATTTCTGCTATGATTCAAAAGCTATAATTTGAAATGCCTAACGAAATATTCAACCAAGTAAATTTACTTTGCAACTTCATAGATTAGAATACTTGTACTCATTGTACCAATTATACTTGGCTCTCACTTATAAATAGTCCTTATATTTTAGAAAAAGTTTTCCATAGTCTCTTAATCTTATGTAGAGTTAGACGATAGGAAGGCAAAAGCCGGTCCAGCCAGCCTGGATTGTCCCATGTTGGCAGCCCTCAGGACAGATCCATAAACCTCCTGCTGGGTGTCAATACCTCTTCCCGTTCACATGGGAACAAGCCAGTGTGTCATCACTGTTTCCTACAGCAAGAGGGGAATTCTTTCCCCATTGCTCACCTGCCCAGGGAAACCGTCCTGGGCTCTTGTAAAATGGCAGAACTCACGCCCCCTGTTGAGTCCTAGATCTCTTCCTGACTTCTTCATGACTCTAGCATAGTCCATATTTTCCTGCTTTGTTTATTTGGTTTTTACTGTCTGTCTTCCTTCCCTAGAATGTAAGCTCCAGGAGGGCAAGGATTTCTTTCTGTTTTTGTCCATTTTTGCCTTGGCCACAAAGTAGATGTCCAATCAGTCTGTGCTAAGTGAGGGAATATGAAGGACTCAGTGGCATCTATTAGAAAGAGCTAATTAGAAAGGAAGGAATGGAGGAAGGGAGGAAGGAAGTGGGGAGGGAGGGAGGGAGGAGGAACAAGCTGGTCCCACGTGTTAAACGCCCTGCCTAGAATAGCGTGGCTGACCAGCGGCCTGGCGGGCCTCCTGTCCAGCCTCCAGCTGTCCACTCCATCTGCACCGATCCTGGTGGAACGGCTGTTCTCTTCCTTTTATTCAGGCATGTGGTTGGCACAGTACTGCCCCCTCCCCCAAAGATGTCCCCGTCCTCATCCCCATCCTCGTCCCCATCCCTGTCCCTGTCCCCGTCCCTGTCCTGATCCCGGAACCTGTGAGCACGTGGCCTTACCTGGCAAGACAGCCTGTGAAGGGGCCTTCTGCTATGCCAAGGACCTTCCCATGGGCAGGGGCTCCCGGGTGAGCTGGGTGGACCCAAGGGAATCACGGGAGTCCTTAGGGCAGGGTCACGTTCCCAGCTGTGGTCAGAGAGAGGGGCAGTGTGAGAACCAATCAGGGCAGCCTTGCTGGTGCTGGGAGCGCGGGGCCACAGCAGAGATCGGACAGAAGGGCCGCCCCGGCCCTCAGGCCCACAGGCGCCAGGACCCGGACTCTGCCAGCTCCTGATGGGCAAGGGGCCGCCTTCTCCCCTGGAGCCTCCAGAAGGGGATGCAGCCCCAGCACCACCTTAATTTAGACCACTGAGAGCCACAGAGACCCACAGAACTGTAAGATGACAAACTCGCGTTGCTTTGCGCCTCTTGGTTTGTGATGATGTTACCGCAGCAGTAGAAAACTTGCCGTGAGTAAACACGATTATTTTTTCCTATTTCCTTTCTTTTGAATGATAATTATTAGGAGAATTGGTGTAATTACTTGAGTTCATTGAACAGAAGAACGATAGTTGGCAGAAGTGTGTAATACCTTGTAAGGAGAATATTGAATACTTAACATTCATCCCAGGTTATACCAGAAATGCTTTAAATGTTTAGCAGTAGGAAGCCTTAACCTTTTTCGGAACTGAAGGAAAAATGGTAGGATGGATAGCTTCCTGACAGCAGATTGTGTCCATAAAATGTATGAAATACAAGCCTGAAATGCTCTTGAAGCATTTAGCCGAGAAGACTAAGAATGGGTGGAAACTACAAATGAGAGAGAAAAGAAAAAGCGGGAAGGGGAAGTAAAATAAACCCCCCTTGTGGTAGTGGCATTTAAAGTGCACTGTGTTCTGTTTAAAGAAGCCGGTGGGAGAACACTGCATGATCTGGTGCTGTGTGAGCTTGGCTCTTCTGACCGTCGGAGTTGTGGAGAGGCAGAGGGGAAAGTCACCCCAAGGTCCTTCTGCTTCCTTTGGGTAGGCTGAGTTTCAGAAGCAGGAGTAGCAGCTTCTCAGGAATGGGCCATTCCAGGCTCCTGGAAGCTTTGCATACCTGGCTTTCAGCTCACCAACTTGAATCTCCTCTCCAGTATCTGGGAATTCTGTAGCCGAGAGAGTCAGTAAAGCCATGTGGGAGAGCTAACCCTGGTCATTTTAACCTTTTTTAAAGTCTTGCTCCATGTTGCATTATATATCTATTTTTTAGTCATGAACTCATTTATCCTATCACTTAGCAGTTGGATTTTTTAAATGCTCAGCTCTTTGTTATCCATCAGTTGACTGCTCCCCTTCATTGCAGACAGGCTGCCTAGGAACCTCAAAATCCAACAAGGAGCCTGAAGCTTGAAGTGTGTGCATGCATGTGTGTGTGCACACTTGAAGTCCTTTTCTCTTGAGCTCTGAGATTACACCTGACTTTCTGTGAGTTGCTCTTGGTTCACAGCTAGGTCTGTCATCTCCTCGTCTGTCATCTCCTCATGCCGTCCCCTTGTGCAAATGATTTTTGAAGCTCGGTTTTCCCCTCTTTGAAATGGAGATAAGCTCATTAGTATTACTGTGGAGATCAAATAGAATAACGCATGTGCAACTGTATTTCACATGGTAGAGCCATATATGCACGTTAGACACAACTGGTACTTAATAGTCGGTAATCTGATAGAGATCAAATAAGATAACTATCCACACCACAACAGGAGCTGGTCCTTCAGGACATTTTAAAACAGTGTTAAGTCACAGCTTCCTGTTGGCTGCTGAGTAGGACTCACCCTTCCTTACAGATTTTATTCTTTGACCACATGCTATCATCTTGGCCCTTCATGAAAATGCACTGACATAGGAGCACGCTTCCGCAGACTTGGAGAGCGGCCGGGCTTGGCCAGCACTTGACATATGCTGTACATCTCCTTACTCTAGACTTGCTAACGTCGCTTCTGCTTTGTGTGATGGTTCGTACTTAAACGATATAAATCAGCCTTATTTTCAGGGACATGGAAAATGAGTCATTTGATAGCTGCAATACTCAGTTGAGAATATCCTGAGAACCCCTGTTGTCCAGTCCTTTTGTGGTCCAGAATGTTCCTTTTCTTTGGGATGGAACTTCCACGGAATTCCGAATCCTGTGCCCATGGTGATTTAATTCTTTTATTTCCATTCTTTGATTACCGTTACAAGAAAGGCATTTTCTCCAGATTGTGAATGTGCCACTCACCACCCTCCTCCCCAAAAGTGACTGTGCAGGGACAGAGAACAGCACTTACTGACGTCTGCTACAAATCCGCTGTGCAGCCACCTGCAGACGGAAGAGCCCTTGATGTCATTACGCCCGAGCCCCAGGGGTCCCCTCGGAACGCCTCACCTTTATTTCCCACCAATCAGATTCACTTGGGTGCCACACTCCTTCTCGCTGGGGAGAGAGGGAGAGCTGGAAGCATTCCACTGAGTGTTGGCCTCTGCCTTCGGTGCTTTGGAATGGACAAGTACAGCGGGAGATGCAGTGCCCAGCAGCCTCGCCCTTGCCAGGAGCAGACCGTGGGGTCCCTGGAGGCCCAGCCCATCTGGAGAGTGGAATTCACAGTGCCCAGCCCACCTCACGCAGTGCCGGGAAGAGGAAGCAGGAGACTCTGCTTGCTCTGAGGCTCTGTGAGTGCTCTGTCCACTCAAGTCCTCACCGAGTATGCCTGCGTTCTTCCGGGTGCTGCTTTCCCGACCCCCATCTCATCACACCCTCCATTTTTCTCCTGGGTCCCTAGCGATCCCTGTACTTGTGAGGCTGTCTACATGCTAACTCCCGAATGTCCAGCATGTACTTTCACCGAACAGCTCGTCAACTTTAGGTTCTAGATTTTATTCTGGGCTACTCTTCTTCAGAGGGAAAAAAAAATGCAATCAGGAAATGCAAGCGAATTTTAATAACCTACAGCAAGGCATAATTAGGGCAGTAAATTCTTAGTTTAAAGAACGTCATGTGCCACCTCTACATCTAAGTAAAAGCAATTTTTAAATGCAATAACTAAGTAACTATGTGCCGTGCCATGGTGGCACACCACTGATTCTTTGAATTGGTATGAATTTTTTGTTACGAATCATTTAATTTTTCTCACGTAAGGGCACATAAATGGTCCCAAATGGTCTTTTGACAGATGCTTTCGGGTGGAATGGTGTCATTGGCTCTCTTGGGAAGAACTACCCTATGCGCTCAAAGCAAGATCTTCTCACATTTATCCCTGTGAAGCTAAAATAAGGACTGAATTTAAAGATTGGCCATTCTCTTGGAAAGACAGGGGGAGATAAATTTGAATCTGTCTTGGAATGTCAACTCCACCAGCAGGTTCCACATAAGCAGCCAGCTTCTCCTTAAACTCCACAGTAAACTGTAGGCATAAACTTGTTGAGGATTCATTCTCTAAGGAAGCCAGGACACATGATTTTCAAAACACACCTTTTAGAGAAAACGTGCGATGAAGAGCCAGTCAGAACATGTGTTACACGGGCCCCTGGCAATGCGTGTACAGTTGCTACAGGAGATGACTGCTCTTATTTTTATCACTGTATACTGAGTGAGAATAAAGAAAAACCAAGCCAGCCGTTTAACACGCGTATAAGGTTTCAAGGCAGCTAGCGCCCTTGCCACTCCAGGGCTTTCAGCTGCAGCCCTGTTGCCATTCGGGACTGGGGGCAGGGGCTGCCTTGTGCGCTGTGGGATGGTCGGCAGCATCCCTGGACGCCAGGAGCACATCCTCCCCCACTTGCGACAACTGCACACACCTGACACGCCAAGTGTCCCTGGGGTCGAACGTGCCCCGGTCGAGTCCCACTGCCCTAGTGTTTTGAGGCTTGTTGTTGAGGTTAATCTCACTGAGGAAACAAGTCCAGGGCCACCAGACATACACATTTAGGCATAATGTGTTCCAAAGTGTTCTTAGAATGCCAGTCTTTAACTCCTGCCTCAGAAAAGCCTATTTACTTGCAATAAAATGGGGGGTAAATGGACTACAAATAAGAAAAGCTGCTTAGTTCCTAACTCTCTGAAGCTAATTTTCCCACTAAGCCTAGTTTGATATACAAATCGTCAGCCCATAGAAAGGGATAGCAAACCGTGACAGAAAAGTACATTGACTTGGAGGAGTGACGGGTATTTTCCAGTTTGTTGCTCTTTTCATATCATTTAGGAGGATTCTTGCTGTTATTATCTGTGGGAAAGTAATTGGATTGCATTTTTCATCCGAACACCTCAAAACAGTTCTGAGCATTAACTTGTGAACTTCACATTATACTTTGACATAGGGAGGAAAAATAATTCTGGTTCTAAGGGCAGTGACTTCCCTTATTTTTATTTTTTGAAGGGCACGTATGTCTGTGCAGCATAATGAAGTGAGTCGTTAAAGTTATAGAGTGTTTTTGGTCCTTTAGCTCTCAGGACTGCAATTTCACGATAAGTGTGCCATCCACAAATAGGTCCGGTTATTGCTGTGATGGAATGTTGCGTTTGCTGAATTACTTCATGAAACAGCTACATTGTGCCTGCAAAATGTACCTAGAGTCTGTAATTATTTTCTTTTTTAAGGGAGTAGCCAATTGTCGATAGGGCCAAATTGAGTTAGGGTGAATGCAATCACCATCACAGTAAATAACCTTTCTCCAAAACAATACCCAGGGGCCCACGGCGACTTCGAGCCTACACGTGGGCCGAGGCGCTGGGGATTGGGGACGCTTGGTTTCTCTCCTGACTCCTCGTTGCTTTGCCGAGTGGCAGGGCCACCCTCAGGCCTGCCTGGCCTCTTTGCTAATGTCATGTCATGCCCCTCCCAAGTGCTGTGCATCTTAAGCTGAGATTTTCCCATCTGCGCTTGGGTGCGACATCTGCGTTGTCTCTTTGCAGAAGGTTGACAGACCTCACGCAAGGTTGCCGCTGCACCCTGCGAAGGAATGAAATGAAACAAAGTAGAATAAGTGAAAATTAAAATGCAAAGGATAAATAAATAGAGACATACATAAAAAAAAAAAAAGAACAGTGGCCGCTTTCCTCTAGGAAACAGTGCTACACATCAGTATGCTTCCAATATTACGATAAATAAGCACTAAAATGCGTATGGATCGACCCAAAGAAGAAAAATGACCAAAAAAAACATATACTCAAGTGTTGAATCCTGGCCTCAGTGACGACTTGTCTGAATGCATGTTGTACGTGAAGAGCCCCCCGGGTCGAGTGCAGGCCGAGCCGCTTATTAACTGAGAGCCCCCTGCACAGGTGGCTTTCTCTGGTGAAGCAGGTGCGAGCGAATGGATGAGCTCCGAGGCTGGAGGGCGCACAGCCTGCCCGCCCAGAACCACCCTGGGCGGCTTGAAGTCTCTGCCATCACTGTCTGGAAAGTCTTAATGCTTTTGAGCAAGGGGTCCCACATTCTCATCTGGCACCCTGCACCTGCCTGGAGCCAGAGAGATGCCGAACGCGTGGCTGCTGCCCTCTTCTGTGCTTTCAGCAGCGACGTGCCAGGAGCTCCTGACATGTGCCGAGGACCGCTCCTGGGGCTGCTCTCCCAGCCAGGACCTCTCCTTACACACGGCCTGGGCTCAGGAGAATCTCCTCTGCTCCCATTTTCCAGAGCCAGGGGAACCGTTGGATGGCTTCAATCTGTCCACCGCCAAGGGAGCCACATCAAGGGGCACTTACGAGCTCCCGCCCAGTGGAGGGCTGGACCCTCTCCCACTCAGGCAGGCGGCGCTTTTACAGTGAGGAGCCAGGAGGCACGCACGAAAGTAGACGCCAAGGCCCCCAAACTGGTACAGAAATAAACACGGCAAGAGATGGGTCCCAGCCGTGACCTATTGCAACTGAGGATTTTCCTGTAGAAATCGTGTTATACTGATGACCGTCCATAATTTAGTTGATTCAGTCGCAGTGCAGAAGAAAGAGGTATTTGAGAACTGACCTCAAAAATCCATACCTATAATACTGTTTCTCTGGGGGAAAATGCCTTCTGAGTTCTCAATAATTCTAAACATGATTTACAAATCAATTTGGAGGTCATAAGCCATTTCTGAATAATATATGTTGAAGGAAACTCTCAAAATCTTTGACAACAAGCAGCCATAGAGTCTCTACTTACCATTTGAAGGATTATAGCTTAAACATTCAGCATCTATTGCTGTATCTTTTCAAATTGAACACTAGAGATTCAGTAAAGTAAAACGTTTACATCTCAGAAAAGCTACCGGAGCCCAAATTCTTACAATGGGAAAAAATGGTAATTTTATTTATTTATTTTTTACTTTTTAAATGGAAGATAAAGTATAATCTGTGTCCCCACATGCATATTCTGACCACATCACTAGGACATCAATTGTGCCACTCCTCCAGCGACATCCTGGGTAGAAATAGGGTAGAACATCCCTGAGCTACTGATTAGCTGCCACCATGATAAACACGGGACTATAAGAGCACAGCTTAGAAATGGTTTCACAGTGTACGCTAAAACGTTCTCAATAACTCATCTGCAATCTGTACATGCTCAGGCCTTCCAACGTGCCTTAAATGTAATTTTATAATGACTTGGTTGTCTGAAATTAAAATGCTGATTTTACTTAGGTGAAGTTGAAAGAGAGGACATTGACTTATTACACATAGCACTTTACGGTCTTTTCAGATATTGAGAATGTTGCCTTTTATTAAAGTATGTGCAGTTGTGCTTTCGAGATATGTGGGACTTATTAATGTAATACCGTTTTTATGGTAGCGAATGAATCAGATATACCCTATGAATGTTAATGCCTCCATTCATAAACCGTTTCTTTCTTCCATCCGTCTAGGTTCTCTTAGCCAGCAGTTTCCTGCCCGTGTATGCAGGGCTGAGAGCGGTGGAATACGAAGGGCAGGTAATGGTGTCTGAGCTGGGCAGTTACCAGGAAGCCCCCGAGTTAATGCATGGCCTCTGACACTGCCAATTCTATCATTAATCTTGTGACACCCAATCCTCTTATGTGTGTTTTCCATAAATAGTTTTGTTTTTATTTGTCAAAGAGAAAATTTAAGTACAGGACCTGTGATCCCTTGTCAAAACCTAGAGAATGGGACAACTTGACCGGGATGCTGTTATTTTCATCACTTTACAAAATCTTTATCGTTTTGAAATCTTTACAGTGATTGACGAGGATGCCCTTACTTTCACCTTTTAAAATAATCCTACATCTCTTTGAAGCCATGGCATATATTTCTTAAAGGAGCGGAACACCACCCCACCGCCCATAAAGTCTTATTCACGGCCCCTTCTGTAAACGGCGGGAAGCAGAACTGAGCTGCCCGCCTGGGCCCCTGAGCAGCACTGCACCCCGTCGTCCTGTCCCTCCCGCAGGAGCCCCTCTGCTGAGTGAGATCCCTCTTCTCCCAGGCCCTCGTGGCTTCCTCCTAGATACATTCAGCCCCTTAGTCCTGTGAGGGTAAACTCATTGGTTGGAGGAGAGGATGCAGGGTCTTTTGGGGAGATGGAGAGAAGAACGACCAATCTCAGATCTGCCCTCAGTGCCGCCCAGGGGTTTGTCACCAGCGCCCTTCTCCCGTCTACACCGTGCTTGTTCCACACGCTCCCAGTTGTACCCCAGCCCACGCCTGCACCACACGCATTGCCCGCACGTGTGTTCCACAGTCATGCCCGGTATCTGGTTAACACGTACCAGAGACGGGCAGGCCCGGCCCTGTGTGAGTGAAGGCCACGGGCGCCTGCATTCCAGCATGGGAGCTGCTTCTCCGTACATGAATAAGCGCACGCTGTCTCACACGTGGCCCGTGCCTGCCTGCCTGCCTTCAAGCGTGCGCTCAGGGGGCCCGCCAGGCTCTGCACTCAGCGATCTGATGGCTGCCAGCCACTGAATTCATCTTGGAGACTCCCTAGCTCGCCACCTGGGCGCTCACCCACGTTCGGATCTCATCGGTCCTGATGTGTTTCTTTCCCTGCGTGCCGTCTCCTATCCTATCCTGGGCCCCTCTGCACCGGCGTGGTCACGGGAAAGGGACAGAGGCCCAGGTGTAGAGAGCCGCTATAGCTGGAGGGCGTGTCCACGCCAAGAGGGGGAGCCCCCCATCTGCAGAGAGGTTCTCACAAGCCGCAGCCTCAAACCCGCTCTGTGGCCAGGGAGAAACAAAACGCCCTTTGATTTTTAAAAAAGCATATGAAATCCTTTGAACATCAGCCCACAGAAGTTTTTTTCTCTTCTATTTTTGATACTGCCTCCCTGAGCTAATAAATAGTCAATTCCCAAAGAAAACATGATTTATTTTGTCAAAAAAATAAAAAATTTGTGATGCATTACAATTTTGACTGCATAATTATACCCCCCTTGTAATATGAATAAACGAAAGCATTTATTTTTACATACAATATTTTTTCTTTATTTTTAAAGAATTCTTAGATTACATAAAAGTTACATAAAAAATATAGGGATCCCCATATCCCCCAGCCCCTCTCCCTCCCCCACTTCCCCCCATTAACAACATCTTTCATGCGTGTGGTGCATTTGTTACAATTGGTGAACATATACTGAAGCCTTGCTACAAGCATGGTCTATAATTTATGTTATGGTTGACACTTTATACCACACGATTTTATAGGTTTTGACAAAATGAAGAGAAACTCATTTAAATTTTTTTTTTAGGAGGTACTGGGGATCGATGCTGGGACCTCCTACATGCAAAGCAGGTGCTCAAGCCCTGAGCTACACCTGCTCCTTGTAGACATATCTTGAATACCATTAAAGATGCTATCCCATGGGGTCGGATGTGGCTCAACTGGTCGGGCGTCCGTCTCCCATATGGAGGGACCTGGGTTCGATCCCCAGGACCTCCCGGTAAGATAAAAAAAAAAAAAAGATGCTATCACAATCAACTTTGTAATGATTGGAAATAGAATGGTTTTAATTCAAATTATTGCTTTATAATATACTATAATCATGACAGAAATAGCATAATGGTAAAAACAAAAAAGTCCTAAAGTGTTTCAAGACATCATATATTACCATGAAAAGGATGTTCTGAAGTCAGAATTCACCAGAGTTGTGAATATGTTTGATAAGTTACGAGAAGGTGCGATATAGATGTAAGTGACAGAAGAGGGCAGGACTTGGAAAAGAGGGTGGAATAGAGCCAAATCCCAGAGCCCAACAAGTTCCAAGACTGTGCTAAACAGTTTTTAAGATACCAACAAAAGAATTAGGAAGTTATGCATTATGACGTATTGCAAAGGTGGGTCAGGTGGTAGAGGCTCCTAGTTATCTTTCAATACACATGTTCTTCTTTTTCTTTAGTAACAGAATCCCAATTTTTAACTGGATATATTGCTTTATAGCTAAAGACTACAGTTGCTCCCCTTTCATCTAGGTATGGCCGTCTGTTTAAATAAAGGCCAATGAGATGTAAGCCGAATTACTGTGGGACTTCTAGGGAGGTAGGTCATGTTCCTTTCTTTACTTCCTGCTTCCTGGAACTTAGATGTAATGACTGGAGCTCAAGCAACCATTATGGATCATGGGTCAAAGAGCATACTCTAGAGATGACAGAATAGTGAGCTGGAAAGCTCCTGGCTGCTGAGTGATTTTTTTTAGACCTGCCTTACCAGTCTTCCCTCCACTTTTCTTTTGTAAGAAAAATAAGTAAAACTTTTATTGTTAATATTACTTTCTATATTTCTATTCTACCAGAATTTAATTCTATATGCTATACAGGGGATTAATTCCATTTTTACAGATGAGGAAACTAAGCTGTAGAACTGTGAATCTATTTCCTTGAGGTCACTTGGCTTAAAAGGGAAAACTTTCTCAGGATGATCACGCATATGTCCTTCTCTGCTGTGCCATTTTAGTTCCTTTTTAGGCATATTTTCCTTAGTTTATTTCCGTGCATCCCCATCCCCATTTGTTGGGTTTGTAGCTGGAAGGCTAGGAACTGCTAAAAGTGTCAAGTATGAGGAACTGGGTTTTCCCAGTTAAACTTTCCAGTGTTTGAGTGATGTGTGGACATGAATTTAGAATGGCAGCCCCAGTGGAACAGCAGGGCCTGCACAGGCCCTGAGCCACCCGTGCAGCTGAGGCCCTTGTCCTCGGGCAGCCGGCCACTCAGAGCCTGTGCTTAGACTTCTGATAACGACTGGTCTCATGGAACCTCGCGTCTCCTGAAAGCCTGTCTTCCTTCAGTGTTTAATGAAGTCTGTTTGAGGGCAGCCCCACGCCCACTAAAGACTGACAGAGCACCTCAGAAACCCTGGGCCATGGAAAATGCCAGAAAGCGACAATTTGAAGGTGTTTTTTTTTCTGTGCTTATGACCGCTTCCCCATGAGCCCGATCTCCCAGCATCTAATGGGATGTTTACACCAAATGGCTTTCCAGAATCTTTCCTTGCCATCTCCAGAGATACATTAACTTTGCTTTCAATAGAGTGTTTTATTGTGGGGATGAGCTTTTTATAGGACTTAAATTACATAACAATTTCAGTCATGCCGAAAACACCTCTAATTTTTTGGATTTTAATGTTTTCATGGTACTCGGATTTTGTTTTGTGAAGCAGCTGAGGCTGAGGCAGCAGGAGGAGCAGAACGGACTTGGCTTTACTTGCCTTGGTGGTGTAAAGTCATGAAGGCAGAGAAGAGATTAGTTAGTTGTGGCAGCGGCCAAGAGGTGGCTCAGCCCAGGCTCTGCTCTGGGCATTCGTTAAAGACGCTGGCCCTCCCTGTTCCAAGTCTGGTATCACCACGATTTATTTGTGCACCCAATCTTCCTCTGCTTTCTAAAATCTTGCATGTAATCACTTAGAAGCGTGCTGCTTCAATAAGACTTAAGACTAACTTAAACCACAGCGAATAATGGTAAGATTCCTTCTTAAAATGCCCACCGATTGTTGAAAGTGGCATTACGTCTTTGAGAACTTCATTTTTCTATTTATGATTTTAGGTTTTTTTTTGGTAGCTTTCTCCTGCTTTATCTTCTAAGACCATTTTTAGTATCCTGTGTATAGTAGGTCCTCATTAATAGTTAAATAAATGAATGAGTAGAAATAAACTGAGGCTTAATCATATATATATATATATATATATATATATATTTTTTTTTTTTTTTAGGTACTGGGGAATGAGCCCAGGCCCTCGTACGGGAGGCAGGCACTCAACCACTGAGCTACATCTGCTCCCTTAATCTCATATTTTTTAACTACTGAATTTCCTTTTAGAATATATGGCCTATTTCCAATGGTAAAATAAGCTACAGGAATGTTCATACTCTCAGGTCATATTTTTTGTAAGTTCTTGTCATCAATTTGGGAACAAGAATGAGAATCTTCTAAAGGAGTTCTTAACAAAGAAGCTATACTCGTGCCCTAAAGAGATAGTATTGACGTTGGCAAGTAACTAAAATGTCAGATTAGGATATTCCCTGGAACCAAGATATTCACATCATAAGAGAGAGCTACAGTTTGATTTTTTGGTCTGAGTTAGAGTCAAATAATATTTAAAAATCTATAATATTACAAGAACATATGTAGGAAATTTGTCTCTGTATTATCTCAGTCCTTTGTTCCTTTGGGTGGGCTATGGATTACCAGTCCTTCCAGGACTGACCCAGAGTCATATCCATGGGACAAGCATTGTAGAATTCTATGTTGTTATGTATTTTTGTAAAATTGTTATATAGTCCTTGACTGTTTCTTTATGATTCAGACATTTCACTCGATATGTACTTCCGTCACTGTCATAACAAGCAATGATAGCTCGTATGGCTACCAGCTAGATTTGGCTTGATGGAAATCTGGCTGTCGATTTATAATTACTCTACAATAGAAGCTCTTATTTTTTCAGTGACTTTTTAAATGTTTTAGCATTGTCTATATGATTTTGAAAAATACGTTAATCTTCCAGTGTTTTTGGGTTGTTAATTGCTAAATAGCCTCATAGAGTCCTTTCAAATTTGGATACTTGGAGCCACGCACCCCCTGCCCCGAGATGGCTCCCTCGTCTGTCTGCTCACTGTCTGCTCGCTGTGTCTGCTCGCTGTGTCTGCTTGCTGTGTCTGCTTGTTGTGTCCTCTCATTGTCTGCTCATCTTCTTTAGGAGGCACTGGGAACCGAACGCAGGTCCTCCCGTGTGGGAGGTGGGTGCCCAACTGCTTGAGCCACATCTGTTCCCCCTTGGAGCCACTTTTGATCAACCTTCAGAAATCCCAAAATTAAGAAAGAAAGCAATATACCAAGCTCCATTTTAGTAGAACTCAGTTCATCAGGGTTTCTCAAACCCCTTTTTTTTATTTGACTCTGTTTGATTAAAGAACTTCCATGTCTTTTCTCCCTCCCCATCGGGAGATCCTGTCCTGTGTCCTAGGAGCTCACCTAGTGTCTCTCTCCCCTCTGTTTTGAGTATCATCAGCCAAGAACATTCTGTTGAGTATGACTGACTGTGGCCTATATCATGAAAGCAAAGAAGGCAAATTTGCAAATATAAAATTACTCTTCAAACCACATTGGCTTCCCCTGATGCACTCTGTCCACTCCATCCCCGTGAAAGGAATCTGACCTGTCCTGCCATCATCAGCATCGCTGAATTTTACAGCATATTAGAAAGCTCAGTGAATTGTGTTGAAAAGACCAGCTCTGTGCTTTTTGCCTCTGTGCTCTACAGCAGAGGTTGGCAAATATTTTCTCCAAAGTGTCTGTCAATATTTGCAGCATTGTGGGACATACAGCTACTCAACTCTCCCATTGTAGTATGAAAGCAGTCCTAGAAGATATGTAAATGAACTCGTGTGGCTATGTGCCAATAAAACTTTATTTTCATAAATGGATAGTGGGCCATAGCTTGCCAGCTCCTGACATAGGGCAAGTAACCCTCTGAGCCCTAGTTTCCTCTTTTGTGAAATGAGGAAATTAAAAATCCTAGCATGACCTACCTACCTTATAGGGTTCTTATAAAGATCAAATGACATTATATATGCAAATTGCTTTATAAACCATTAAGCCTTATGTAATAATGTTTGTTTATATTTCAGATATCAACATCTCATTCATTCTTCCAACAAAGTTTTGCTTGTTTTTTTAAGCAAAATACACATTTAAAAAATTGAGTACCAAATCAAAGTTCTATCACCGATATATCCCCAGGGTATGTGTGCACACAGCAAAGGCTCAGTATTTACTTCCAAATAAATAGGGCCTTTCAGTAGAGATTACCTCCTCAGGTTCCTTCCTTTTTTTTTTTTTTTTTTTTTTTTTTTAAGTTTTTAACTTAAATTATATAGTGATAGTTGCTTAAATTCATAAATATCAGGCATTTTCTTAATATGTACTCTAATATATCAGTGTGTAAAGCAAAACTTAACAAGTCCTAGCAGTCAAATAATGTGGTTTGGTTGTGGGTAACAGACACTGTTCTCTCTTTAGAAGTGATTCCATTAATCTTGGCTTTCAATGCAGTAGCCTTTAGAGAATCAATCTCAGTAGACCCCTGCCCCACAATTGGCCATGGGTGTTTCTTTTCCACTACACAGCTGATTACTCCTATTTCTTTGGACTCAGGTAGTTTGCCTTAACATGGGACACTTTTAGAATGTGGTCAGAGTTGGGAAAAGGCAGAGTAGGTAGGACAAAGTGGTATTAAGTGGCAACAACTCTAGAACCAGCAGCATTTGAATTTTTTTGTTTGTTTGTTTGTTTTGTTTGTTTTTTGAGGTAATGGGGCCAGGAATTGAACCTGGGACCTCGTATGTAGGAAGGTGGCACTCAAACACTGAGCCACATCAGCTCCCCTGAGTTGGTTTTTTCGTTTGTTTGCTTGTTTTTTTTTTGTTGTTGTTTTTAGGAGGCACCAGGGACCGAATCTGGCACCTCCCAGGTGGGAAACAGGCACTCAACATCTGCTTCCCAGCATTTGCTTTTATTTTGCCCAGGCATTTTGAGGTTGATGGTGCTATAGGATAAAAACTTAAACATACAGCAAAACACTAATGCAGGAGAACCAGCAGAATATGATTTTGGAATCATAGAAGCTCATGGAGGTACTGCCTATTGGGTGAAAATGTAGGAATATATAACAAGCAGCCAGAGAATCCAGGGACAGAACGACTTAAAATGCGGAATGTAAACTATCACTACGGCATGAAATAGGACATGTTGCCGCTTTTAATTTGGAGGTTGAGAAATATTTGCCACATTTATTGTTGCGCCCAGAAAGGTTGGTAGATCAATAGGCCTGAATGAACGTGTGGTTATCTGAAGTGCTATATCTCAGGTAGCACGAGCAAAAATCAGGAGTACAACGTGCTCCCTGTAGGATATCTGAGCTCTTGGGTTACCGCACCGTGGGTTCTAGAAGACCTACCATTTCTGCAAATTTAATGAAGCCATTTGGTAAGCTCAACATTTTCCTTAATTATTTATCCAGTCAAAATAAGAGCTAACAAGAGCAAACGAAATTTGGATAAAGGTTTCCCCATTGCCTGAATCTCCAGTCATTAACCCCATAATAAATTAGAGCATTTTTTCAATTTAATGAGCCAGATTGCACTTCCTTTCATTAAGTTCAATAAGTCGGTTGAGTTGTTAAAGTTATATGACACATGGTACATATTTTTAATTTTCCGTGATGGAACCTATACAGATTTTTACATCATTGCTGACAGCTTCTACTGAGAATATCAAACTAGGAAATTGCCAAATGTTTCTCTATTTTTCTCTTGGTATCATTCTGTTCCAGAAATTGCAATCAGAAAAAAACAAAAACAAGTTCTCAGGCAATAAAGACACAAAAGCAGATATTCTGGAGAGGATTCTTACTGTAAACATCCACTTTTTTTTTTTTTACTGTGTTTATGTAAACTCATATACACACCACACATGCAAATACATGTATGAATGTGTGTGTCTGTCTAACTATGTATGTATGTGTGTGATATTCTTTTCAAAATAATGACAATATGCAAATTATCCAGTTCAGTTTAGTTTTAACCCAAACTATTTATGTTTTCTCCTCCACCAAATGCAATTCTCTCAAAAGAAAGTTTTAACCCAGCTTTTGAAAAAACAAACAACATGATATTTCAACTTCAAAAATAAAAAATAACAGACAAAAGGCAGCTCAACAAATTATGGAAGCACTACTTTAAAACTTCCTGTCTATGCACATTTATCTTATTTAATCCAAAAAACAAACTCAATTGCTTCTCCAGTGTTCTGAAAGATGAATAAATGAGCACAGATTAGTTAAATGACATGACCAAGCAAAGTATCCTTGTTAATGAAGAAAATTAAAAAAAAAAAAAAAAGCTTGGTCACATCTCATAAAAATAAATCCCATATTCTTTTTTTAACCTTTAGCATTGATATGGTACCTTCTTTGCCTTTGCAACAAAAATAGTACAATATTATTGTTAACTATTGTCTATAAGGTATACTAGTTGTGTTTTTCATGGCTTTATTTTTTAATTTGTTTCTTTTGTTCCCTTTGGGCGAGTTCATGGCTGGCCAAGGCAAATAGTTCAGTCTGATCCATTTAGTCACCAGCTCTGGAAAGAAAAATTAGAAAACCTCAGAAGAAGTGAAAAAATTGAAAGAAGAAATGAATGAAATGAAACTTCCTAGTTCAGGATATTTTACATCAACCTGTCTCTCCCTCCTCACTCCGCCTTTGCATTTTAAATATTCATGTGAAACCTGGTTTGTGAATTTCTCTGCTAAATGTTCCTATGTGAGGGAGCCCCACTGTTACCAGACTTTTTTGTTTTGTTTTGTTTTGTTTTTTGTCATATCACCTGAAGGGTAGGTATTTCTACTGACAACTATAAGTTCAGGAATTTGATTTTTGTCTGTCTGTCCTTTGCTGGAGCCCGTTCTATAAATGCAGAGGTTTGTGGGTGGCTTGGGCTCGACCGCCTAGGAACACGCTCTCTGTTTCTTTGATAGGCATGCCTCTAGAAGGAAGACTGAGGGCCCACCCGAATGTCTCCTCTTCACCTGACCCTGTGCCTGACTTCCTTTCCTTCCAGAATGCCTAGGAAATGCCTCCTACTTGCTCTCCTTTAGGGGAGGGGTCGCACGCACAAGAACTGATTTGCACTCAGCACCTGCCTTTCCTTAAGGCCTCAGCAGCCCCTTTATTGGCAGAGGGTTTTCAGTCCCTCTGTTTGTGCTGCGTTTGCTGCTAGGACATGCCGATTTCCATTTCTTACGGTGGGAACAGAACCTCCTGTGGTGATGTCTTGTTCACTGTCAGTAGTAGACTGGACTTTCCAGTCGGATTAAATAATGAATCCCAGAATAACCCCGCATGGCTTCTTCCGCAGCCACTAGGGTCAGGACAGACGGCGGTGCCTGTTAGGAGAACTGCTTCAGCGAAGGCCCTTACACAATTGGAGAGAGTTTCTGGCTCTGGCCAGAGCTCTTATTATATCGGCAAATGACACGCGTACAGAGATTTTTTTTGCTTCCAAAATAAATCCCCAATCGAATTAGTGCTCACAAATAGTAATTTCACAGGGTATCCAAGCCATGGGTTTTACTAGAAGGGAAGAAAAGCCCCTGAGGAACCCCAGGTCATTTTCTCCCCGCGTGCGGCCTTGCGTGGCACGGGCCCACGCGGGCGCCTCTTCCCGCAGACGTGGATGGATGGCGGCCTCACTGACAGCCTTCCCGTCCTGCCTACCGGGCGCACTGTCACCGTCTCGCCCTTCAGCGGCCGGTCGGACATCTCCCCGCAGGACAGAGGGCGGCTGGAGCTGTGTGTGAGCCTCGCCAAGCAGAGCTTGATGGTGAGTAAGAAACAGGGTGACCTGGAGTCTGAACAGTCCTGGTCTCCATCCCCGCACGAGGGTAGCATGGTCCCAGAGCGTTTAGGACAGGCCAGTGATCATCTTGTGTACAAAGGGTGTCTTCCCCACAGTATGCTTTTAATATTTTTACTCTATGACATGTACCGTGCATTCCTTGACGATCTGGGTTCCTAAAAACTGCTGGTGCGTATGCAGTCCTTTTACTGCTTATTACCTATCTCTTCGTGTAATGTTTTATTTTCCTTCATTTATTTTTTCAGTTAATAAAATTGGCAGAATTTCACAGTCAATTTGAAGTTAGATTTTTTTTTTTTTTAAAGTGGGGATAATTAAGTATGGAAACACGTTGCCAAAAATTTGGGTTAGGGACCCAAATTATCTAATTTTTTTTAACCTAAATATGTGGATTGCCTTTCTCTACTGGGGGTAGAGACAAATTTGGGAGGCGAGATGATGCTGGCATCTGGTGGATAGAAGCCAGGGATGCTGCTGAACATCTTAACGTAGACAGATAACGATCCCGTGACAAAGAACAGGCCTCCCCAAAATGTCACCAGTGCTGAGGCTGAGAAAGCCTGGGTTGGTGAATGGGCGGAGTCGCCCTTTCCAGTCGAGCCTTCTGCAGTGGTCATCTTGCTGAGAACACGTGCATTATAAAGCCTGCTGCGCATTCACATCCGATTGCTTAAATTTCTGTCTCCATCCCAGCTGTCGGTGCCCAACGTGGTGCGGCTCGGTCACGCCCTCTTCCCACCAAGCAAGAGGAAAATGGAATCCCTGTATCACGGTGGCTTCGACGATGCCGTCAGGTGTTTGCTGAAAGAAAACTGGTTCGAGCAGCATGCCTAAAAGTTGATAATGCAAGAGAGATTTCAGACAGCTTGGGATGGTTCCCAGTTAAATATATATTGTAAAAACCTGTCAGGACTTTGGTAGTAAGGAAATGAGAGGCATTCTGTTAGACTTCGGCACCCCATTGAGAAGGGTGGCGAGGAGTCATTTTCAGGGAACGGGAATGTGGAACGGGCCGGCCGCCGCGTAGATGGCAGCAGACACGTGGGCACGCTTTGGACATAGAACACAGGTGTTTCCGTGAGAACCCCACGTCGCCTGGCGGGAACTAGGGGAACCCCGCTCTCTAGGTCAGCAGGGAGAAGCCGGCTGTGCAGGGCACTGACCGTGGGGGAGACGGGCAGCCTCGTCAGGGACCCTGACAAGTGTTAACTGAACAAGGCTGGCTTTTCAGAGGTGCGTGCATCGGCCTTGGGGAGGAGGTCAGGGGTGGGTAGAAGAGGGAGGTCAAGCCCAGGAGAGGGTGAATACTATGTTTCCCTTTTTCCCCAGCGGACGGTTCCCCACACGGTCCTCCCTAAACCCTACCCCAGCTGAGGAGGTTGTTGGGATGTGGTGACGCTTCCTATTTGTGAAGCCAGGCCTTGCTTGCATGTTCTTTTTCGCTCTCCCTCAATCTCCCCAAGCACCCCTGCTCTCGGGGCTCCTAAACAGACCGCACCTCACTGGACGTTTAGCCATCGATCTCTACACTGGATAGTATCTACCCTTAAATAGATGGCACGCCTCAAAGTGAAGAAGCATGTAGCCTGGGAAATAAAAATGGCATCCAGAATCGTCTTGGCGGGTTTTTGTTTTTTGTTTGTTTGTTTTTCTTTTAAATTATGTCACACTGATCCCAGGTCTGATGTTTTTGAGTAGTTCTATCACTTTGAAGACGTGAGTTTGGGTTTTAAGTCTTAAATCTGCTTTGATGGGGTTTTGCCAAGCACGAACTCTCAATTACTGAGAGGCAGTTAGAAACAAACCAGTTTAATTGCGTGTCATTAATTGTCATGCATTTCTCTTCTTACCCTTTGAAACCATTCTTTAAATCAATTTAATGGTTCTTAAATGCCCCAGATACAGGTTTCAGCACATAAACTCCAGCTTATCCCCCTCTTCTTATGCGGGCTGCACAGAACCACAGTAGACAAAAGATGTTTCTTGAGGTGGACATTTTTCCTACTCTGGCAAAGATCAATATGTTGCTTTAGTAAGCGACATGGATGAATGGATTAATAATTCATTGTGAATTCTGTTCATTTACCAGGTAAATTTTTAGTTTTGTCCAAGAATTTTTCACCTTACCTCTTCCTTCCGTCCTTTTGTGTGACTATTCCATTGGTACGATATTTCAACAAATGCGCTATTGATCCGCCCCAACAAACACAAGTCCTAATGTTAGACTTTTGGAAAGTACTTCGTACCCACTACCTGTCTGCAGAGGGGACGTGTGGGCGCTGACCGTGCTGGTGGGTGGCGCTTGCCCTAAGAAGTACGGCAAGGCCCTGATGCCGGAGCGGCTGCAGCAGCTCTGGGCCAGGAGGCCCGCGACTCAGGGAGGCACGAGTGTGCGCGCCCGCCTCCCCCGGAGGCGCAGTTCCCCACGCTCCTGCCGGGCCAGTCACAGGCCGGGCTCTGCTTATCTGTGTCTGAGTGGGTCCACATGCGTCTACACCAGAGGTTCTTGACAGGGGTCAAGGAGCTCGAATTTAAGTTTAACAAACGCATTATTCTCATGGGGACGTGCTGGTGCGGTGTGATAGGTTTATTAACTAATACACAGTAGGGTGTGGACTTAGTGAGGCGGCCGTGGTTTTCACCTGACTGCCACAGGGGTCCGTGGAACTGAAAGGGTAAAGAACCCCTGCTCTACACTCTAGGAAAACAGGCATGAAAAACAGGATCTGCCTTTTTATCAGGATCAGAACTGAGGATTTGGTGTATAGCAAAGCAGGAGGTTTTCTGGCCCAGATTACTGATATGTTTGCAGGGTAATGACTCTGATTGGCAGCTTGATAAGTTCCCCGTCCCCTGTTGGGGCGATTTCCTAATATCTTGGAACCTGTCATTTAAAATTTCATTAGTCTTTCTTTTCTTTACTTTGTAGCTATGGTAACCTACCGCTTCCATGGACAATTAGAGACTATAGATTTGGTTTCAAAGTTAAATAATGCTCAAAAGAAGCAAGCAAATACTGAAATACTCTCTTGTGTTCTAGCTTCACGATATTGGGAATAGGTGTCTGCACACCAGGGGCTTGCAAAGAAACTGTCCTATAGCTCTTGGTATTGAATTGGGGTTCAAATCGAACAGGACTCTAAAATGCACAAATTTTAGTTTATTCTGCTTTCAATTTTTTCCCTCATAACTAAAGTGGAAAAATACTTTTCTTTTTATATTTATAAATATTAATCATAAAAATAGATCCATTTCATTACTTTGAAGAACCAATAATCAGCAAAGTTTAGTGATTTTTTTGTTGTTGTTATCTTTGCCTAAACTATGTGTACACTGTAGCCAAATAAAATTGAAAGTTGAAGTAATTAACCACTTAACTCAAAGCAGGAAAAACAAAAATTGTTGCGTGCAGTTCAGGAAAAGTGGGTGGATTTTTAAAAAACTATTTATTATTAAAAATTTTATCTTTACAGATAAACAGTTTACTCAGGCTGAATTCACTATGTAAAAGCTTAGCTCTGCGTTTAATTTTTGCCTCTGTTGATACAACCCAAAGCTTTGCTTACTCAATGCTAACATACCCTATGTATTTCTTTATTCCACATGTATCTTCCATAGCTCAGTATAATTTTCCCTGCTCTGGACCAATTTAAAGAGGGACAAAAAGCATGTTTCAAAATTATCTCCTCTAATCTTTTCCATACTTTAGAAAGCATTTCTGAACATGCATCATTCATGACACATAAAAGTAACAGGTCCAGTTCTATTCTTGAAATAAGTGGTTTGCTGAAAACGTGTGTACATGTATTAAGCACATGTATACCTGAAATACAACATGCCGCGGCTTGTGCATTCTGCCCGTGTGGAGAGGAAGCATGTGCTTCACGCTCAAGTTCATCGTATTTACTTAGGGCTGTTGTTTAAGCCTTATACAGTCAAATTCACTCTCGTGGGCAGACCGAGGAAAGTGCACAGTTCTTGCCGGTGCAGGGGCATGATGCCCCTCCGGTGGGCCCCTCTGCTCCGCCCCCGCAAGCCCTCAGGCTCCTGCAGGCGGGTCCCTGGCTCAAGGCTGCAGCTGCCGGCTGGGAGCGGCATGGCTTGAGACCCCAGCCCACGGCCATGCTGGAGGGTGCAGGGCAGCTGGAGGCTGTCCCTCGCAGGACTGGGCTGGCGCGTACCGAGTGTGCAGGCATGCCAGGGAGAAGGCAGGAGCTCGGGGGCGGGAGCGTGGCTGCCATAAAGCGGGCGAGACCCCTGCCAGCCCCGAGCTCCTCAGGCCTCCCCGGGCTGGGCGGAGGAGGAGCTGCTGGAGAGAGGCTCGGGGTGCCGCCTCTTCCAGTCTAGGCTTGCCCCAGGAGCGGAGGCTGGGCTCCAGACACTGAAGACGCCTAGGCGCTGGGGACACCTTGCAGCGCCCCAAAAGGCTGGCTCCCGTCGAACTTGTGAAGCGAGGAAATGAAGCTGCACCGACCACCCTGACGGCAACTCCAAATCCAAGGCGGGACCAGTCCACTCCACTGCACCACTGCCCGTTGCTCAAGAGAGCCCTGGCGCTGGATGACGACGCTGTGCTGCCAAGGAAGAAAGATGTCCTCCCCGAGGGGGGCAGGAGCAAATCCCTGCGTTCAGCCACTTCCCGCCTTCCCGATCACAAGAGTTCCTGGAAGACACTGCAGTCCTGTTTGCGCTGAAGACAGGGGACTCGTCACCTAAGGCGTGCCCTGAAGCAAAGGGAATAGGGGATGCACTAGGACGTCCAGTTCAGCTCACAGCCCTCCATCCCTGCCAGCTGGGGCTGCTTCCCACACCGTAGCGTCCCAGGAAACTCTGTGGCTTACGACAGCCAGAGCCAGGGCCTGCCACTTGCCACCCGCCGCTGCCACAGTAAAGTATGCAGACGCCTGCCCGTCAGCTAGTGAAACAGTAGACGGGGCCTTAAAAGGGATTTCCCTGTTAATCTCCTATACTGGAAAATTCCCACAAAGGAAGAACTCCTGCATTTGCCTTTGAGTACCGATATCTTTCTTCTTATAAGCCCAGAGAGGAAAAGGACACACAGTGAGTGACCTCGCTGATAGGAACTGATTAGAGTAAGCAAACTCCTAGAGTTAGAATCTAGAATACAGGGGTGGAGGTATGGAATGGACAGTTTGTGCTTAAATTGTACCGTTTCTTTTTTGGTTGATCATAAAGTTTTGGTAATCGATGTTGGTGATGGCAGCACAACATTTTGAAAATATGTATTTAACAGCACTGAAATATATATTTGAACGTGGTTAAAAGGGGAAATTCTAGGTTGTGTATATATATAAGTAGAATAAAAATTACAGAAACCCACAGGACTGTACAACACAAACGGTGAACGCTATTGTAAATGATGGACTATAGTTAGTAGTACAATTATAAAAATGCTCTTACATGAGTTGTAACAAATGTACCTCACTAATACAACTAAAACAAACAAACAAACAAACAAACAAAAAATGTACCTCACTAATGCAAGACTGGTATATGGGGACTCTGTATCTTATACACGGTTTTTCTGTAAACCTACAACTTTTCTAAATTAAAAAAAATAGGCTTCTAAGCACAAAGGGGCTTCAATTAAGGTGACAGTTACAGAGAAACAGATTTGTCATCTGTCTCTAAATGAGGAGCTTGGTGCTTCATTGGCATACGCGTGCAGTATGAAAGAGTAGGAGAGTTTTCCTTTGAATATGGGACCTTAACACTCAGAAGCGGAACGAAGCAGTTCCAAAGCTACATGGGCTGCCTTATTATTATTCCTTCTATTTTGGCTTAGTGTCTTTGCAAATCCCCTCCCAGCACACTGAAAACTGAATACATGAATGTTTTTGAACTTTTTTTTTCAATCCTAAAAGTTTATTTTTCAACAAAGTAAGATTATTTGCATGTTTTAACCAGCAATATATTGTGATTTGGATGTTCCAAAATTTCCTCGGTGGCCCTCAGATGACCTCAGATATCACCTATGCACATGGTGATCCAGTGCATGCCTACATGTATGCTCATGGAACAATCCTCTCAGTATATGTAATGCTTCTTGGTATTTTTCTTCCATTTTATTTTATTTTAAAAGTGGCTTGCTCTTCCATGTTCCACTCACTTGCCCTCTCTTTAGCCATCTTTCCTCTCGATCATTTTCTCAGTCTTTTCTGGACTTCATAGCCCCAGGAGTGTGAAGATTATGGGCCAGTTATTTTGTGGGATTTCCTTCACCGCGCATTTATCTGAAGTTTCCATATGATTAGATTCAGGCCATGCATGTTTGGCCTGAAGGCCCAGGCGTGATGCCGCATTCTGCTCACTGCATCTTACTGGCTGGCTCCCCATCTCACCTTGCTTAAGTGATGTCTGCCCGACCTCTTGACTGCAGAAATTCCTCTTTTTCCCTTTGGAATTAATAAGGATCTTGTAGGGAAGTATTCTGAAGCTATACAAATTTCTTTCTTGTTCCTCCTGTCTGTAAATTTATATCTGTGTAGACTCGTGGTTTTCTCTATTTTCAACAGGATTGTCCATTTTGATGCTCGAGTTTTGTTGTCAGTCTGCTCAGTGGGAGCCCATTGTAGCTGCTTCTGTGTCCATTGAGCAGGTCTCTTTTACTCTTTGAGCCACTTTCCTGCTTTCCGGCTAAAGTTGTTCTGGGCTCATCTTGTACTTTTTCTGCCCCATCCCTGGACTCAGCCATTTCTCCAAGGTGCTCTGGTTCCTTTACAGTGGAAATTGATGTTTATAATTTATTAGTCAAATAACATTGTAACTGGTAGCATGCCGCCAGTGGCTAGAGATAGGGAATATGTATACTTGTGTGTGTGTGGATATGGGTGTGTGCATGTGTTCAAACATTTAAATCTACATTTATGCGGACATCTAGCTATTATCTATCATCTATCTATCCATCTATCATCATATCTATCTGTGAAAAACCATGAGTTCACACAGACATATCCAGTTCCAGATTTCATTCTAGTTTCCCCTCTTTCTTTTTCATAACCCCCTTCTTTAACAGTGAGAAACCTGTCTTCACTTAAGCTTATCCTGTTCGTTATTTAATCCATCCACCTGGTATACCAATCTCCCTTGTCCACCTCCACTTCCTTCCCTGCGGGAACGCCCTCCTCACTCAGCTCTGCCTCTGCCTGCCCATTCCAGCTTGCCATTCTTGATAAGCAGAGGAGGTTATAGACTATTCATGTTTTCTCTTACATGATTTACTTTATATATATATATATATTGTTGGTTTATTGTCTTGTTCTTGAGTTGGAATTCTTTATATGTATTTTTTTCTCCAGCCTGCTTCTGCTTTTATTGGATTTGTTCTTAAATGCCTTAATTCTTGTACTTGTTTTAAATTAAATTCATTTTAGTACATTTTGTAGTTTTTCTGGTGCATAGGAATATTGCTAAGAGTTGTATAATGATCATCCTTGCTGATTTCCCTCTTTAGTTGCAATTAATAGATTCTCTTGGGTGATCCATGTAGATAATCATTGATTATGAGTTGTGTGGGGATTTTGTTTATTCCTTTTCAGAAATTATATTGCTCAGCTCTTTTCTTTCCTATATCCTCTATTTCAGCCTTGTGTAGAAGTACAATCACATCATTCTTGTCTTGTTCCTGTTTTTAAAGAAGCAGTTCCAAAGCTACACCCTTAAATTTAATATTTACTGCAAATGAATGTTTACCCTTTGTATTAGTCAGGGTTTTCTCGGGAAACAGAATCAACAGGAGATATCTGTCAATAATACAAGATTTTATGAGTCTCTCGTGTGACCGTGGGGATGCACAAGCCCAGGTTCCGCAGGCAGGCTGCAAACCAGGGGCTCCGATGAAAGTGCAATGAAGGTCCTTGATGAGTTTCTGGGAGTTGTTGGCTGTCCAAAGACGAGCTGGGAAATTCTCTCTGAATGCTGAATTCACTTCCCCTTTTAAGGATTCAACTGATTGGATAAAAGCATCACTCATTGATGATACAATCTCCCTAATTGATGCAGATGTAATCAGCCATCCACGCAGTAAACTCACTGGTGATTGAAGTCCATAAATGCTTTTGTATTACAATTAGCCCAGTGCTTGCTGGACCAAACACCTGGACACAATTACCTGGCCGAGTTGACACATTAGCCTAACCATCACACCCTTTATCAAGTCAGTGAAAATACCATTTTCATAATTTACTTAGAGGATTTTGTTTGTTTCATTTATCATGAATGAACGATATACTTTGTATTTTCTGCATATTGTGATGGCTTTCTCTTTATTTTTTTAATGCAATAGATCACATTGGTTCTCTCTATTAAGCTGTCCTTCCTTGCCTGCTTGGTTGTGATGTCTGTGTATCTGTCCATCTCTCAATAATTGCACTCTGATAGTTCAAGAGTAAGATTCTAAATTTAAGTCACTAAGTGAATTGCCTAAAGGAAGAAAACAATTTCATATTGTCAGATGCATTAAAGTAATTTGATAACTTTCAAAATGTATGCCAGATTAATGAAAAATATCGGCTCACAATTATGCAAAAATATAAAAAAGAATAAAAAAAAAATCATTCCAAAAACGATCCCTCACAGTAATACGACAAACCTGATGCCTTGTAAGCAAGTGTGAAAGATATTCCCATTCAAGTCGGGAGTAAAACAAGTATACCTGACCTATCTGCTAGCACGCCAGTGTTCTGGAAACTAGAAAATTCAGCAACAAAGTAAAAGGTTAAAAAATAGAAAGGAAGAACAAAAATGATCATCATTTGCAAACTGTCTCTAGCACCAGGCACATGACCTAAGACATCAATAGGCCCTCAGTATTTGAGGAATGAAAGAAAGAAAGAATGAATGAATGAATGAATGAATGGATACTTAAATTTCAACGCAGTCAACTGAAAAAAAGTATTTTGAGAGTTAAAGAATTCAGTAGAATGCCTTAGAAATAATATGAAAATTAATATTTTCTATCAACAGAAATTTAAAAGCTAGAAAAATGCATTGTTATAGAAATCTGGAAAATGTGAAGACACAAAGGAAAACACTATCCATTCACTTGGATGTATGATATCAGATGTATAATGTTCCTGAATGGACAGGTTAAATTCTACATGGTGCCTAGCCTCTTTAAATTAAACCAGGAATACTACAAATTTCAATCATACACTCCGTACTTTTGTTTTCAAAATGTGACAAGTGGATGTTAAAATACATCTGGCAGGATAAATTCTCAAGATAGTCAAGAAATGTGAAATAATTTCTTTAACTTAACCTCCTTAATTTCTGATATGAATTTTCTCTTGAGGTCCATTGTCCATTTTCCTAAGGCAGCCTTAAAAACTTTTTTCTTATTTAAGGGAAGCACAGTAAAGAAAGAGATTTTAGAAGAGTTCATTGTCCTATGTTTTTGTTGCAAGTGAAGGAAACCCAACTTAAATTACCATAAGCAAAAGGTGGATGAAAAAAGAGGAGGGAATTAGCTGTAAAAACCAGGCTTCTGGCATACCTGGAAGCTTGTTAGAAATTCAGAATTGCAGGCCCCACCCCACCTACTGAATCAGAACCTACATTTTAACTGGATTCCCAAGGGATTCCTGTGCACAGTAGGTTTTGAGACGCTCTGCTTACATGATGGTTTCTATAGTGATAGGAATGGAAAATTGCTTTTAGGAGGTAACAAGTGACAGGTTATATGGAAAACATTGCCCTATTTTAAAGACAAAATTTTCCAAGATGCTTGTCATTAAAGTGATGGAGAAAAAAGCAGTAAACTTGAAAGACAGATGTGTGGATAGAAGGTCTTATTTCTGGTTGGGAACGTCAGGTGGGTGGAGAAAGAGGACTTAGATATATTTGTCAGTAAATGAGCCAGTGAATGGAGGAACTGAAGAGGCAAACACAAAAGGGAGCATTTTATTGAGCAAGTTTCTGTTGAAGGTTTCTATAGACCCGATCAAAAGCACTGATAGAAAACTGAGAAAAAAAAAGTCTCCTTAGAAAAGCATGACCTTAAGAAGAGAGAGGAATTGTGTATCACAAGGATAGTTGGGTGGAAAAGAGAAAAGTGAGTGGGCTTTCACCTTCAAATCAAAGGCGAATCACCTAAGTTTGGAACGGCTGTGTAAAAACCGTGGTCCGCTAGAGAAAATGTGGGCCGCTAACAGAGATCGTTTATTTAGACTATTCATGAAACCGACAAATTGTTCTTATGGCTTTCTACCGCAATTCCGTAGCATGCAACTGGAAACCAAGAATAAGGACTATCGTGTTGGGAAATTAGCAAACCGGAAAATGGAGGTTTGTGCGGGTGAAGGTTGTAGGAAGTAAAAGTACACTTCTGGGATTTGGTTGGGCAGAATAGGGGATTAGAAGAAATGAGGAGTGAAACTCTGGGCGAGACAGGGAACTAGCCTAATTGCAAGGTGTCCTCTTTCTGATGCTAAATTCCATAAAACATTCTGTACATACAACTAGTGCTGGTGAACAAGTTTCTAAGCTCAGTACAGAAAATCACTTTACTTTGCTATTTTAAACTCTAAGTGTTCAGTCAACATCGTGATCTTACAAAACAAACATGCATAACATCACACAGGGCTCCCACACATCACCCCCCACAAACACCCTGCATTGTTGTGAAACATCCTGTTAACAAGTCATGAGAGAGCATCATCAAAATATTACTACTAACTATAGTCCGTATCTTCCTCCCCTATACATTTTTTTAAGGATTTATTTATTTCCTTTAACCATTTTTAACTCCTCCCCCCCCACCACCGTTTTTGCTGTTTCTGTGACCATTCACTGGACAACTCTACATGTCCATTTCCTGCCCTCTCTTCTCATCCTTCTCCTCCTGTCTTCACTGGGATCGATCCTCGGAACCTCCGATGCGGGAGAGAGGCGTCCTACCGCCTGCGCCACCTTAGTTCCTGGTTTTTTGGTGCGTCTTGTCTTGGCTCTCCCTTGTGTCACTCTCCTGTTACGTCGTCATCTTGCTGCGTGGCTCACAGGGCCTGGCGGCTCACCTGCGCACACGGGGCCTGGCAGTTCACTCGTGCGCGGGGCCTGCTGGCTCACCTGCGCATGGAGCCTGGCGGCGCAGGGCTGGTGGCCCACGCGCCTTCTATATTTTTCTTTTTTTAATTTTTACTGGGAGGTCCCGGGGATCGAACCCAGGCCCCTCCATAAGGGAGACGGACGCCCAACCACCCGAGCCACATCTGTCCCCCTGCTGTATCTCTTAAGGTTGACCAAAGATACCTAAAGTTACAGTCTTTTCCCACACAGGATGGTCATATAATAAATCAGGCTTAGTTTATCACCAGCATTCTAAAAACCAGACCTAGGGAGAAAAACTAGGTCTGGGGACACATGCATGGTTTCTAATACAGCGAATGTTTAGCCTGCCCTGATTATCACAAAATCAGGATGGTGAGAATATTCACATTACTTTGCTATTAATAGAAAATGAATATCCAAAATCCATTCCCATTTGAGGAAAAAGTCTATTGAGTGATAGATTGTTCTGCTGTAATGATTAATAATGCCAATATTTGTCTTCCTACCTCTAATGACAGAATCTCTTTAGGAGTTTACTTAAAGTTTAAGACTTTATAACATACTTTGTTACCTTTTATTTTGTGCCAATTTGGCAAAAATTTTAGTTTTCAAGCCCTGTTATATTAATTTTCATATTTAAAAAGAGCCCATAGCAAATGTTTGCTAGTAAATTCATTCTGCCACTTCCCACTGTGGTGACAGTCGTGTAGCTTCTGTCTTATTTAAAGCTCAGGCCTCTCCCAGCTTTGCTCAGAACAAGCCTATAACCTCACCTTCAACACCATGGGGGAAACAAAATGCATCCAAAAATGGGAATTCCCTGCCCCTACTCCCATCTTCTCCTCCCACCTTATTAGGATGGAGAGAATGCCTCTCCCCTCTCCCAGCCCAGAATTTCTGGGTTTACTCTGTAGCCCATCGTCTCTTCTCTGTGCAGGTTGATCCTTCCATCCTCTATCCACTCTACCTGTATCGTCACCCTTTCCTTGTCTCTTTCATCCTTTCTTTCACCAGCAGGCTTCCATATTTCGTACCTTAAAAAGTTCCTTCCTGGTCCCACTTCCCCCTGGAGTTCTACCGTATCTCTCTACTCACCTTCAGAGCCAAACTTCTCCAGAGGTCTAGGCTTGCTACTCCCTATGAGCCCCTTCGCTGTTGTGTTGGGGCTTCTTTCTCCACCACACAGTCAGGACTGCTCTCGCTGAGGTCCACTCAGAGGTCCACGTGGTCAAATGCAGTGGTCATGCTTCATCCCTTATGTCACCTGATGTCTTGGCAGTGTTCAGCGAGCTGTCTACAAATAGGCGCATTCTCCTGTAGAGTTCGTCAGCCCTGACTTCCTGCCCTCTGACCCACCTGCCTCCTGGGTTCCTTGACCTGGTTGTCTCAGAACCATCTTTAAACTGGACGTCTCCTTAACTGAGCTCTGGATCTCTGTCCCACCTCACTCCCAAACTCTCAGCTATGCTCTTCCTTCTCAAGGGGTCCCCACCTCCCGTCTATGATTTAGGATTGGTTAGATATCGTTTTCAATTTTACGCTCTTTTCCTTTGGTTCTTAGGACATCCATCTTATTCTTCCAACTGCCAAATTACATCGCACTACTTTCCTTTCAATGGTGAGCTTCTCTATTGGGCATGTATTCTATTAATAGCTAATGATGGGAGCAGATGCGGCTCAAGTGGCTGAGTGCCTCCCTCCTACATGTGAGGTCCCAGGCTTGATTTCCAGTGCCTCCTGAAAAAAAACAAAAACAAGCAAGTAGCTAATGACTACTTCCAGGCAGTGATGTCGTTTGCTTCCTATAACTTAATTTTAAAATGTTAAAAGCACGTGTTCCCAATTAATGATTATATGCTCCACATATACAGGATCTTATTTACCATATTCCAGAGTTATTGAGTCATTAGTTTTCTCTCTCCTTTACCAGAAGGTCTTCCAGTGTTTAACTTCCACTATTAGTGATATATACTGTCACTATACACTATAAACTCTATACACTAGATATAAAATAGATACAACATGAAATAGTGACAAATTTGCCCTGTTAGTGTTCACAGAGTCCTTAATATCAGAAGGGCTTATGTGCATAGAGAATATCACTATTTTTATGGTGATTCCCAATGTGCTAATATTTATCTAGTACTGTTTTAAATATCTGTATTTTATTTATACAATGAATAAAGCCAAAACATATTAATTTAACAAATTATGTTTCCATAGACATTTACACATTGATTGCACACCTAATTAGAAACAGTCTGATATATCTGATTTTCTTCAATGCTTTAAGCACCATGCAAGGCAAACAAAACAAACACATGATATGGCAGTTGTTGAAAAATGGATTGGTTCACTAAGCTAATGAGGTCAAAAATGCTAATATCAGGAATTTAAAGGTGATTTTCCATTATCTATGTTTTATTCCCTCTTCTTCTTTTTTTAGGGTTGTCTTTCTTGTATTTCATCAGTTTTACCAATTGTGCCCATGTCCAGGTTTTCAGTAATCTCACACACTCTAAATACAGAGGATGGACATCTCAGACTGCCCAAGGCAGTGCTGACCAATTGATTCTTGGTCCTGGTAGCTTTGACCTGAGTTGGGTACTCAACAGAGCAGATCCTTTTGAAAATAGCTGACCTTTGTCCTTTAAATGAGGAACTGTCCAGATCACTGCTTCTGAGAGTTTGTTCATATTAATTTTTGGCAACCTGAGTTTCGTTCCAAAATGTCACTCGATTTGGCCATCTCATCTGCTTACTACAGTTCATCATAAGCTTACTTTGTGCCGGCTCCACCTTCATCCAGTTTTTTTAAAAAAAATGTCTAATTACTAAATCTAAAAGATTTAGGTCAATGTGGCTTATGCAAGTCACTAGTTTTACTCCTCATGCCTTGTTCAGTCCTCGGCCTTGTCTTGTTGTTACGTCACCATTCTCCGTGTCTGCTCCTTTGGTTATCACCAGCCCCCTGCACTGCACTTCACACATGTCCTGTGATATTCAGGTGGAAGCACCATCTGAGCCTGCCCAGAGCTTTTGATGGCGGGTAAAATACAAACTTATAAAGTTCCTTTTCCTAGCCATCTGCCTTGCTCGAGAAATAGTATCTGAAAACCCTCGCAGACAATCAACAGCTGTGACTTTGGAACCAGATTGGTCCCTTGGAAATGGAAACAGGTGTTTTACATACCATAAATACAGTCGGACAGATGGAATGTTTAGAATAAGGAAAAATACCCCAAAATAAGTTCCCATTATCTTGTTCTTCCTGAATATACTAGGTCTATCAGTAGAAGGTTATTTATGGGAGAACAGGCACAGAAAAGGGGAAGAAGCAAACTTTTATTGATGATGTTCAACAAAATGTTGAACATCGATGAAGTATTTGTGAGATAACGCGAAGCACTGATTGGCTCTGCGCAGACATTAACATTTATCTTTCGCCTCTGTTCTTGCTGATCATCAGTTATGGCGGCATTTGTGTAAGTGGTATATCTGCATACTCTTGAAGGATACCCTTATTTTTAAAGTTCTCTGCATTCTCTAGGTTTTTCTCATTACAAGCATTTTTCTTGGATCTATCCCAACATGAGGTCATCTGCATCAACATTCTTAGGACTATTATATTCCTGAAATTTCAGAGAAAAAAATGACTTATTTTTACAATCTCCTCCTTTATGCGAACACATTTCCAAACTATTCTTATTATCTGGGCTGAAGTATTTTCCCCCTCAGGGTTATTTTGAGG
Source organism: Tolypeutes matacus (assembly GCA_026826555.1). Lineage (NCBI taxonomy): Eukaryota > Metazoa > Chordata > Mammalia > Cingulata > Chlamyphoridae > Tolypeutes > Tolypeutes matacus. Next base: position 1,791,529 of record JAKSZT010054573.1, read on the forward strand.
ATGAAGTCATTTGATATCATGATTTCTGGTGGATTTTCTTTTTTAAAGCAAGCCCAAGACTTATAAAACACAGAAAGAGAAAACTCTGAGGTAGTCTGGCCACAGTTTGAGATTGTCAATGGGCAGCAGTCAAATGCCTGGCACCGTCTGCTGCATGGATTCTGAGTATTTTTAGAAACTTCTCATATGGCAGTGAATCTTATTTTGAAAATTCTGTTTGTTTTTTTGTTTTTGTTTTTTTTTTAAAGATTTTATTTATTTATTCATTTATCCCCCCCTTGCTGCTTGTGCTCGCTGGGTCAGCTAACCACGCCGTGCGGGCGGGCTTGCCTTCACCAGGAGGCCCCGGGAACCGAACCCGGGGCCTCCCATATGGTAAACGGGAGCCCTACTGATTGAGCCACAGCCGCTTCCCTTCTGTTTGTTTTTTTTAATGCAAAATGGTACATGCAGTTTGAGAAAAAAACAACAACATAGATATATTAAAAGCAAAATAAAAGCTTCCTCAAACCAGTCCCCCATATCCATACGTTAAGAGTATTAGTCGTTAGCTGTCTGGTGTATATTTGTTTCTTTGTGTGCAGATACACAGACACAAAAGTAAATCTTTCTTTTAAATTAAAAAACTAGATTCAGTTCATACTTTCTATACTGTATACATTCTTCTGCAACTTTTCTTTTTTTACTCCCCACTCAGTAGCATATCATAGAAACCATTCCCTAAAACAACCTTATTATTTGTAACAGCTCTTCTTGTCTGGGCATACTAAAATTCACATGGCCATTGCCTACTTGTCATTCAGGTTCTCTTTGATCCTTTTTGCATCTGTCTTATGCACTGAAAATATTTCCATAGGATACACCCCTACAGGGTTGGCTCAGAGAGAATACACAATTAAAATTCCAACAGGTTCTAGCAAGTTTGCCCTTTCAAAAAGGTTGCACCAATACACACCCGCCCAGCAATTTCCTCCATGCCTTTGCTAACAATGGATATTATCGATCTTTTCATAATGTGGTGATTGGGTAGGCAAAAAATAAACAGAAATGGACCTTGTTTTAATTTAGAGAACATATTAATCTTAAATTCTGTTGGATTTTTATCATTATAAGAATCAGCTTTGTCCATATTCAGAAACTCTTGCCTTAAGCTGTAGTCACGAGTCGAATTCCTTAACAATCTGTTTCTTCCCTTCTTCGGAGTGGTGTTGATGTTGGCGGGGGCAGTGGGATTGAGACTTATTCCTCTTCTTCATATTTCCATCAAGAGAAGGAAAGCCTTGGTCCATGGTTAAGAAGAGACAGATATTGGGAAAAGGCTTCCCATGGTGCTTTCTGCTTCCTTGGGTCTCATCTACCCAAGGAGAAGGCAGGAGATTGCTGCTTGGTGATTTTGAGGTGGGCGACATTGCTTGCAAAGGCACAGGTCTGACCCCTGCCCCTCCTCCTCCTTGGAAGACCATCCTTTGATTCTTTCTCCCAGATCCTACTACCAAATCAGGCTCATGAGGCCCCCTCTTGGGTCCCTTTTTCTTTCCTTGGAAGGTGGGAGGAAGCTCGTGACTCTAGTTCATCCAGCTGGGCAAGCGCTTGGAACTTGCTCTGCTGCCCAGTTTCTCCACAGATGGAGTCTAACGTTTAAATGGTGGCAGAGGAGGGGGAATGTTGGAAGGGGAGAAGATGATTCAAGACTAATCCATCCTCGAATCCATAAGACAGGCTACAGTTTGGAGACAGTCTATGCTGAGTCTGTCATGAGTTCTTGTGTCGGAGCTGAAGTAATTAAGAGGGGAGTAGAAATATGCTGCAGTGTCACCACATACCCTCAAACTATTTGTGTTGAGCATGATTAATCTGATTCATGAAACTCCACTTTATTGAATTTCCTTGCTCATGCTCAAAGGGAGGGAAGTGTCTAGCATTGTTTCGCACATCATGTATATCATCTAAATACATTAGCTCAATGTGATATTTGAATTAATATTCCCGTTCTGAGATTATTTCTAGGATGGTGATCACAATGAAGAATAATTTTGACATGTTAAAGAAAAGGGAATTTGCCAGTTTTCCAGATTTTTTATAAATTCTGAAGGCAAACATTTGATAAGAATGCTAAATTTCTGTGGAAGCAGACATTTTTCTTAGAATTGGCAAGTTTTTAAAAAGTCTGTTACACACATAGCATAAAAGTTAAATATAATTCAGAAAGAAAGCAACAGCCATATGTGAGATTGACACACATATATAAATGCAAACCCTATGAGTATATGTTTAAATATTAATATTATTTGTAATTAGCCTACCAATTTGATTTTTGTTTAGGCATCTTCTAAAATTAACTGCTCACAGAAAAATTTATGAACAGAATTGAGAAAACAATGCTATATCAAAGAAGAAAATAAATCTGGTTTCTCTGTTGATTTGAAGTCTTATTCTAAGCACAGGCAGGAGCTGGAAGAGAGAGATATGCAGGTGAAAATTTTCATGCAACATTCCATAGCCTTTCATTCATTCATACACGCACCCAACATTGATTAAATGCCAATATATCAGTGCATCCCCAACTGCAACATATAACCAGTATATTACTTTTTGGATGCAAAATTTAAGATCTTATGGGAAAACAGATTTAAAGGGACCAAGGTCACAAATATATCTATGAAATCTCAGATGATTACAATTATTAAAGAAAACCCCTCATTTTGCTTTCATGCTCTCCTCTGGCTTCTTTGGGTAGCTTGTCCCGTAGCTGCCCTAATTATTTCATTTTCTTTAGAAACCTATGAGCTTGTACACCATTAAGTCCTTCCCACAATTTTCAACACATCATTTAAAAACTCTGAGCATCCCATTGGAAAGTAATCAAAGCCAAATGACCGGTTTAAGTATATGAACATTTTTTTCCTTTTCACTTAACAAGATATCTTGACATTTTATAAAGATTTATCTGGTTATTAAATTCCAAAGCAATCACAATATCTACTATGCTTCTTACTTCTATCTCCACAACTTGTTTGCAATGACTATTAGTTGAGTTTCTAAACCGATAAGAGAAAGAGGAGACAGGGCAGAAGATGAAGATTTATGTTATTTGTAAAAATCGTTCATGCAAGATCTTATCGATGCCATGTAATACTAACTGAAGAAGGACTCACAGGGATTTAAACATACTGTATTACGAATCAAGTCACATCTTCCTTCCTCCACTTAAAAAAAAAGCATAAGTAAATGTATTTTGATTATATTTCTATTCATTTACTCAGGAAGTATTTATTAAAACCGAATATGGCAAACAAGATGGACAACGTGCTTCCTCTCCTGGAGTTAACATTTTCTGGGAAGTGAGAGGAAGGAAATTTCAGTTCATAAAAAATATGTAATGAAAGAAGAAGAAAAGTCTTTGGGAGCAGCAGGGTCATCAAGGCTAAGGCAATGGTTCTTAGCCGGGTGGACCGCGGCCTCTGGGGCGCTGGCGCAATGGTTCAAGATATTTCTGCTTGTTCTGACTGCTGCAGTGCCTCCTGGCAGCTGGAAGGCAGAGGTCAGGGATGTGGCCAAGCCGCCCACAGCTCCTCTCCAGCCCCAGGGTAATTAGCACTCTAGCCCTGCAATTAAAATAGGTCTATAATCTTTCACACTTACCTTCTCTCACATAGGTAACAGTCACTGCCACTGCTTTGGAATTCCACTCATGCTTTTCAAGATTAAAACCACATTTTCCCCCCCTCAAAACAAAAAGGAGTGCTACTTTAGGATTTTTTTTCTCACCATATATTAGGACTAAAGAAGGTCTGACTCACAAGACTTCATAGGCACGAGCATCACTTGTCATTTAATTGAAAATTAACCAATTTATACCAAAAATCAAGTTGCTCTGTTTTTTTTATTTTTTATTTTTTAAAGAAATGCTGTTATGAATCTGTGACTTGTGAGAGTAGGAGAAATCTTAGAATGCTCCAGGCTCTCCGCCAAGTTGAAATCTTCTTTAATCCAATATAGCTAGATTTCCATGTCAGAGGTAGTCTCATTTGTGTAGTCAAATGAGCAAATTATCAGAGCAGATGGAATAAGAGAAATGTTGATTTCTTGAGGGTACTGCCAAACATAAATTTTACATTCATTACTCTCTGTAAAATGTAATTAAATATACCACATCTCAAGGGCGTAGACTGTGAGTGAATTGTATTAAACTGTCACTAAATTTGTGGAATTTACCTGACGCTTTATACAATATTTTTACAGGAGTCCGAGAATCTTCTTCGAGGCTATTGGCACTCTATTTCCCTCTCCGTTCTCCTTGCCTTTCCTCTGTTGCTGTCAATCATCACTGGCTGCCCATCACTGCATTTAGATCACGTTTGTCTTTCTAAACTGCCTTCTGTCTTTTGCTTTTTTTATGGACAAGAGTCTGCCACTGGTGCTATGTCTCAAAAAAGCAAATGATAGTGCTCTATAGTCACACTATTTTTCCTTTTCTTCTCTCCTTTTTATATCTTTAATTACATTTAAGTATTTCAGGGATCCATTACCTGCCTTCATCAAGCATCATCATGCTGTAAACATCTATTCCTCTCTTAAATCTGGATTTCTAAAATGACTGTGCTATTCTTATCTTTTTAACTCCACCTTTCTCTTGTCTTCTCCAAGAGAGATGTTTCAAAGTTTGGTCTATGATTCCTGCAAGCATGCCATTTATACCAATACAAAGCATGTGGCCTCATGGCCCCAAATGGCCCCCCAGATGTGCAGAAATTCTAATACTTTATAACATTGGGTGCTAATAGTTAACCATAACCATTCTCCTGCAGAAAATAAGCAACGGTACAGTCACAACAGCTGGGACTTTACAAAAAGACACAACTGAATTCCCATCCTCTCTTAGCCACTTATAAGTCACTTAACTTGCTAAACCAAAATGTCTTCATTTTGGCTCTGATTTTGGTATCCAATGACTCCAAGATTTATTCTGAGGTTGTTATGAGAATTAAATGCATGGGAAATGGTGGTAGTCCAACAAATGTTTGTTCCCTTTCCTGTAAAAATAATTTATCCAGTCTCCTCTTCAAAGCAGATACAACAACCAGAGCAGATTTGGTTTGCTTTTTCTCTGATCCTAAACTCTGTATCAGAGGCATCGTAGGCTTTTCAATGGGAAGTACCATTTTTGGATTTGGGGACCTAAATCTTAGTCAGCTTTTTCTCTATTGCAGAAATTGTTTAGCTGTGCACATCCCATTCTTGAGGTAGGCTTGCCATTAGAAGGATAGAAGAATAATTGAACAGTAAAAGGTTTAATTCATTTGAGAACAAGATGATTTACAGTAGAAGAGGATTTTTTGTGAGCTTGCAAAACTCTAAAAGCCTTTGTTTATTTAAAAAATAAGTTAATAAGACATGCAAAGAGTCACTGAGAGAATAATTAAATTCCTATATATAAAAAGAAAACATCTTCAAATGTTATTTCAGGAGGGAGTTGCAAATGCACTGACCAATAAGTTAGTCAAACTTGCTCTGTATAAATATAAGGGATGTTTCAGGAAGTAAAGTGAGGCTCAGTTTTATGTAGGTGAAGACATTCTTACAAAAGCCAGAGAGAAACTAAAGACACATTTTCTCCCCTAAAAACATTCTTAAATTTCACAAGTGGAGATGCCACTTTATCTGTTAATTTCCTTTAACTACTCTTACATGAAAAGTTTGGCTGGTCCTTGTATCTGGCTCCTGGGGAAGCAAACCCTGCAGCTTTGGAGTTTCCTGATCTAGGAGGGTCTTTGGCCCAGACCACACCTGAGAGTTTGGGGCAGGGTCAACCACACCCACCAGAGAGAACAACCAGGTGATTAGGGCCTTGGGGCTTTGAGCCTCATCCTATCAGGCATCTCAGCCCACCTCCTGGACCTTTGAGGAAATGCTGCAGATTGAGCTCAACCACGGGAACCTGGAGTCCACCCACCATGCCCTGGTAAGTAAGGAGACCCATATCAACTTGGGACAGTGGAAGCCGCAGTGAGCTCCCACGATTCAGGTGATATAGGGCTGCCGTGCGGGAGGGTGATGCATTCTAGGACACCAGGCTTGCACCTGAGACCCTCCAAGACCTCGCCCTACGTGCCTCTTCTCTGGGCCTCTTCTGACTCGTACCCTTTCACGACAGGGAAGCTATAATCGTCAATATAACGCTCTCACGAGCTCCGCGAGTCGTTCTAGTGAATTGTAGAACCCAGGGGTGGTGGGGAGCCCCACATGGGCAGCCAGTTGTCAGCAGTGCAGGTGGCCTGGGCCCCGAGCTCGCGACTGGTGCCCGAAGGGGACTCTAGAGGGTGGCCCTGGGCCTGCGGGCTCTGGCCCCTCGCCGGGCAGAGGCGGGGCGCAGTTGACTGGGTGCCTGCAGGCTTTGCAGCAGGTGCTGGGCGCTGTAGAGGTTTTTGATATCTTGTATACAGGGGGTATTAGCAAGAAGTGTGGGGAAAGGGTCCCTTATACTCTCCTTGAGCCCCGGTTTCATTCTGTAGCCCTGTAAGAGAGTACCGATACGTTATTCTCTCCCACCCATGTGCTAAAATAAAGAGGCAGAGAAAAGACCAGGACTTGCAGATGCTGAAAACGACTGTTCTTTTAAGTTTAGAAGCATCATTACCAACAAAGAACTTTCCTACAACATAATGGAGTGAATCGATAGATTGGTTGTGCTCATTGACCACAATTCCATACCTAAATAATGATATAATTAAGTAAAGACAGCATGCTGATAAGAAATCAACATGGACTTTTATAATATTTAAATATTACACAAAAAGCTTGCACAGGAACTAATGTTTTTCAAAAACAAGGCAGGTTGTGTATCCATGTATATATACATGGAAATGAGGGCTGAACAAAGCCATAAAAAATAATGAAATTATTGATTAAATGAGAAAATTCAATGATGCCTAAAGGAAGTCATTATCAATGAGTATTTGTTAAATTCAAATGTGTGCTTCATTTCTTTACCACTAACCGCTAAAAAATTAAAAATAAGCAAAGTGATTAAGCTCTTATTATTCTATTCCATTCTGGCCGTGGAATACCATAAGTGATGAGTAGAACTCACAACGTTTCCAGCGTTTGAGCTTGCAAAAGTGGAATAGTAACTTAATTTTTAAAAAATGGGCCATCTGAGTGCAGCGTGGTGAAATTGAAAGCACGTCCAATGAAGGTGCATTGTACAAAATGGGAACCCTTCGAATGAACCATTTTTTTACTTGCTCACCTATCACTAGGTTGACGTGTGAACAGAAGTTTACCATCTCTTCAGAACCAGGAGGTCTTTTGGCTTCTAGGCAAATACTTGAATTGGAATGAGTGAATCTATTAAGTGCAATTTGCTCCTGGAGCATCCCAGAGCAGGGTTTAGTCTGGGGCCAAAACAAATCGTCCCCAGCTGTGCTCCAGACACGTGGCTTGAGATCAGGCACTCCGTCCAGCAACAGTGTCCGCGGATTTTCTAGGGCATCTCTGAGCTAAAACGGATCTGTAGGCATTATACACCATGTTTCAGGTCAGCAGATTGACAAACTCAATTCCAACCGCAATGCCCATTCCCTTTGTGTGTAAGGTTATATACGGGCAGGTTCTGGAGTTTGGGACATGGGGCATTTCTCTGCCTGCAACGGCTTCCATCTAATTCCTTTGTTTCACAAATTTAGAAGCAGAAGAACATAGGGTTTATGTGATTGGTGTTTAAGTGGTATTCGATGATTTATCTTAAGCAAAGGAAAGTATTCTGGGGGCCAGGGATTACAGTCATCCCATGGCCAGAAATCAGGAGGCAGCACCCTCGGCTGACATGGCTTAAGTCATGAGATTCTCCCTGTACTCGACAGTAAAATGAGTAGTTGGAATTGAGGCCCATCATACTGGGTCTATAATTTTGAAAGTTAAAGAAAATACAATTTGGAAAGATTCCAGTATTGTTATCCCCCTAAAGTTAGAAACACCTGGACATTGAGCACGGGAAAAATAAAGTTTTGCTTTTTTCTTTCTTTTTTTTAAGTGTGGAAAATAATCCAGAAAAATGTAAATAATTTATGCTTTAACAGTACAAATCCTTCCTTAGAATTTCATTAAATTCACTTTTTGGATATTGTCAATTTAGTTACTTCATATTGACTTTGGTCCTAAATTCATTTTAGCCATACTCATAGCATAATATAATAAAAGTCAACACTTGGAAATCAAATGCTCATCAAAATTATTTAGTAAAATACACTATAAGTTTTACTTGATGCTGTTTTTCTCTTCATTAGCATATGCAGTTTTATATTTAGGAATAGAACTCATAATTAAATGGCATTAATCTCACTTTAAAGGGCAAATTCCTCCCACTGTAAATCTGCTCCTAATTCTTTTTGCTTCAAAGTTAATGAAATCAGATATTTTAATTATATATACATGTATATATATTCAGTGTTTTCATGTTCATCATATATACCAAAGAAAGACAAAACACATTTTATCAAGAAATGGAAGTAATACACATTGATAAACTTTAGCATTTTTTCCTAAAACACCAGGAAACATTATTTTAAAATTATGCTTCTGTCTTCTGTATATGTATATATAATTTTTATATATTTATTTCCAATATCATAATACCTTATTTTCAAAAGAAAATAATGGTTAAATAAAATCTTCTGTGTGCATTTTACACATTCTCTAAACTTTAAAACATTAAACTCTGACAAATGTATTTCAAAACCTCTAAGAAAATATTAACTTATACCAATTTGCCAAGTGAAATACATAAGTAAATACAACAACAAAAAAAGGCATGCTGTGGCATCACAATTCCTAGGGTTGTAAAATGGAAAATACAAGTTGATCTTACCCTTGAAAGTTTTTGAATAAAAATGATCAGTGTTTTAATCACAGGATGTGTATGTAAGTAAGTGAGGTTTACAGTTTGTTTTTTTAATTGGGGCTTGACTATCTCATCTACTTCCTTTCAAAGTTGGTATTCTTTGAATGATGACTATGTTTAGCATTTTGGTTGATTTTAATTGCTTTCTTCACCCCAGAAAGGTTATTGAGAAGTCCTTTTACTCTATTTTTCTTTCAATATTCTGAAATTCATTTTAAGTAACTCAACTTAATTTTATCTTTTTGGAGATCCATGTAAAAAGTAAATGTTCCAAGTCTTCACCCAATTCATCTGTACAAGAAGTTAAAAAAAAAAAAGTTTGATTTGTTTCAAATACTTGGTCCTCAACTAAGTCAAGGACAGAATTTGAAAGCAATTATCAATTAAAATGAAATGTCAATGGCGGTATTAGAGTCATGAATATTTATGGGACGAATGACAAAGCTTGAAAGGCACTCACCAAAGCTATTTTAAAAATGCTAAGATACTCTCTTCTTTGGGAAAATTTGACAAGCTTTCCCAGTCATTGACAGAACAAGTGTGACAGAAATAAGTACATGATCAATATTAGGTAGAAAGTATTGATATAATAATAGATATAAATTAAGCTATGCATCCTTGGGGCAGAGAATGCCCTCTCTGTTTTAACAAATGTCACCAAAAGGACTATGTGTTACGTCATAGGGAATATTATCCTTAATTTAAAAAAGAACTAATTCAGAAAACATTTTCTCTCTCACACACACACACACATGCACACAATTTGATAATAATATGGTAAATTCAACCTTCACTCCCAACAATAGCAAACCCTCTCCTTTGGGAAATTAGTCTCCCCCACCTAAACAAGATGAGCTTATGCACCCTCAGGACACCCATAGCTGATCAAAATTTGCCCCTTATCTCATCATGCTCTAGTATTTTCTTCAAAGCACTTATCTGAAGTTTTTTTTTTTTTTTTTTTTATTCATGTATTTACTTATAGATTGGTAGTTCCCCACTAGAATTATTAATGGGATCTTATCTGTCATGATCACAGTGCATTGATAAATATTTTTAAATAAATGAATTGGGTTAAAGAAGACAGCAAAATAGCAATTACATCTTTCATTTATCTCATTGAGAAGCCGCATATAACTGGAGCATGTTGGACAAGCAGGAGAATGGAATTCGGTGGATTATTAGGGATTGATGTCTGAAACAGCTGAATATTGACCATATGGGATATGGCCAAAGGTGTATTTAAAGGCAAATTCATATTCTTAAATATATTATGCAAACAAACAAAATGAAAATATGTTAGTTCTTTCAACTTAATAAGTTATAAAAAGTAAACGAATACTGAATGGAATTTTGAAAAGTGCAATGTACTAAATATAAAAGTGAAAAACTAATGAATTAGGAAAAAATGTAATTTATAGGAGCAAAGAAAGGACAAATTAACAGAAACATGACAGCAAAAGATTTAATGTATTTTGCCACTCTTGACAGATGGATCAGATATAAATAAACATGTAAAATATGAATAATATAATAAGACAGATATAATCACTATATATTAAATGGCATGGCTCTGGACTATTTTTAAATAATTTATTTTCACAAATTTAAGTCATTTAATGTGAAATTAAGAACAAATTCTCATAAGGCAATTCATTGCTTTGGAATATACACAACTGGCCAAATTTACCAAAAACATTTTTTAAGTTAAATTCATCTTAAATATAGTGAGTTTGAATTATTTTTTTTCTCATTAATAAAGTCTTAATTAATCAGGGGACTAGGGTCCCTTATCTGAGCTACAGAATATAAAACCTGAGTTGCCATGACCATTTTCTTAGAAGTAGTAGTAATTTAGATGCACAGGAAAAAAACGTGTTGCCTTAGGGCCTCATTCTCTCACAGAACCCATTTGAACAGCGTTGCCTGGACTTACTTTTCATGAGTATATTCTTCTTTACCATAATTGAAGAATAAATGTTTAAGCCAACAGTATTCAAACAAATTCAAAATAAAATGATTTTTTCCCTTCTATGAAAATGTGGTATTACGATGCCAAGTACTGATTAGATTTTTATGAAATGGTATTGCTCACAGTGTGAACTGCTCCAGTTTCTGGAGGGTATATTAGTTAAAGCGATAGAAAAAAAACTTCGCAAAATATAATGAAAAGGCAGAAAAGAAAATCAACAAAAGTAAGCATGAAAGATTGAACGTGACAGCCACAGAGAAGAGATTAGAGAATTATAAGGCAAGACTATATGCAAATCTCTGCAGATAAGTTGGAAATTTTTAGAGAATATCTTTGGGAAATATAAATTATAAAATTAAGCCAAAAATTCAAGAGGGATTCAAGCATCTATATAGACCAATATAGACCAATAAAAGAAAAAAAAGGAAGTCAAATTGAAAACTGGGGAATCAGAGATTTACTTATGTTTATTCAAGCTTAAATAAGAAAATAAAATCAAACCCATGCTACATATAATCTGTTTGAGGGCACAGTCAGTCAAGATGGGGACCAATTGTATTATCAGAAGCTTGTTTAACTCTGATGGGAAAATACGAGTAATACAGGAAAAAGCACAGCACATGTCAGGGCTAATGTAGAACAGATAGAAATTGGCTGCATCTGGCTGAAAAGGAATGTTTTGGGTATTAGGTGGAAGTTCTTCCAGTGATGAGGCACAAACACAGATAGCCAGCCAGTGGAGAATGCCTGACAGGACAGCTTGGTTAGAGCAGAGCCCATCGAGGGGCAGAGGGGAGAAGGAGGGCTGTGGACGGGGCGCCGGGCTTTCCTAACCTAGCTTCCCAGGAGGGTCCCTGGAGGGGGCCAAAGAAGCCAGCAGGTGGGTCCCCGGCTCCTGCTCTTTTGTGACCCACAGGGCAGGAGTAGGGCTTCCCCACAGAGGCTGGGGATTGGAAGTTTCGAAGCTGCAAGGCCCTGTTGGGGAAGCTGAGGGCAACGTCTTTACCATCCAAACCTTATGGAAGTAACTTCCCTGCTAGTAAATCATGTGGCATGGAAGGGTAGAAGCGGCAGGGACTGTTATTAATTAGCCTCGCATGCAACTGGAGCATGTTGGACAAGCAGAAGGAATTCGGTGGATTGGTAGGGATGGAAGCATCTTAGTCCCTGGTTATGCCCAGGGCAAGGCTAACTGGGGTGCTTGCTTAGAAGGAAAACTTATGACTGGGCCAGGCAGGATGACGAGGCACCAAAGAGAAATTTCTTTATGCCATTCCCAGGAGGATTTGTGCATGGGAGAGAGAAGGAAGGAGAGCAAGCAGACCTCAGCTCCTGGTCTCTGCTGCTTGGCAAAACCCCAGCCCTGGTTAAATCCACCTTGCAGCCTGTTCTCCACCGGTACCTGGCAGCTGTCTGTGCCTGGAGAAAACTGCCCAAGCATGTGGGCTGGTCTCTAAATCCAGGACCGCTAACTTCCAGAGGGCTTTCCCGAGCTCACTCACTTGTTTACATACTTAGGACACAAGTTCATCAAAACCAGTTTCATACTAAGATCACTTGGGTAGTTAAAAAAAAGTGCAGATGCTCTAGGGTCCCACCCCCAAATTCTGATGTGATTGTTCTGGGATGGTCTGAGCACCCAGATGTGTTAAAGCTTCCTGATTAATTCCAATGGGCAAATTTGAGAGCACCTGGCCTAGAGAAGGTCCGAGACTATTCTTGATTTCTCACAAGCTCCCAAACTATGCAGATGATGCTTGGTTTTCAGAAAACACTCTGAATAGCAAAAACCTATGGGGCTCTTTCCCACCTTCTCGTCTCTCCTTAAACCTCCAGTACCTTCTCCCCTCCTCACTCCCAGTTCATGCCCTTGCTTCCAACTTCACTGGGACAATCCCACCCATCACTGCAGAGAGTTCACGAGCTCTGCCCTCCAATCTACCCACCCACCAGCATCAATGCCCACACACTCTGCCCTCCCTCTGTCACCCCAAACCATCCCTTCTCCTGGCTAATGGCAGCACCTCCACTCAGACCCTAGAGTGTGCCTCTGTGTCACTTCCAAAATTCTCCCCCCCTCTCCAGCATGACCAGATAGCCACTGTGGACTAGATTACTCCACTCAGCAACCAAGCAGGCTAGGAGTCCCCCATCCTAATAGAAAAACGAATAAAAAAGAAAGAAATACCTTTCTTATCCTTATTTCTTCTTTGAGTAACTGCCCCATGGCGTTCCCCTGACAGCAAATCACCCCTGGAAAAAAATGGTCTCTTTTCCATGTCCTCCATTCCCTATTGAACCAGGCTGACTTCCCGCCTCTCCACCAACAATGGTCTTTTTGAGGTTACTCATGACCTCCACACTGCTGCACGCAGGGGAGGTCTGAGTCCAGAGCTGCTGGATGGCATTGGGCAGCTTCATCCTCCTCCCTGCTGGGAACACTCTCCTCATTTGGACACCTGGTACTCTCCTGCTTTCTGCCTCCAGCCCCAGCCCACTGGCTGCTTCTTCCCTTATCCTTCATCAGCTTATCCCCCTCTGCACAACCTTTAAATGAAGGAGTGGTCCCATCTTATTCCCTGGATGTTGGTATTTCTTAGCTACATGTACTTCGGCCATGATCTCATCTAGCCAAATGGCTGGATATACCATCTCTTTGCTGACTACAGCAACATTTATATCTCTACTTCGGCTCTTGTATTAGTCAGGGTTCTCTAGGGAAACAGAACCAACAGGATGAGATTTTATAAAATTATCTCACGCAATCATGGGGAAGCATGAGTCAAAATTCCATAGGGCAGGCTGTAAATCAGGAATTCCAATGAAGGTCCTCAGCGAGTTCCCCTGGAGATGTTGGCTGTCTGAACTAGAGCTGGGAATTCTCTCCCTGAATGCTGAAATCACTTCTCCTTTTAAGGTCTTCGTCTGATTGGATGAGACATCACTCATTGCTGAAGGCCATCTCCTCAGCTGATGGTAGATGTAATCATCCATAGATGCAATCAACTCAAAGCCCACGAAATGCCCTTGTGTTACAATCAGCCCAGTGCTTGCTACAAGGCACCATCACCTGGCCAAGCTAACACCTTTGCCTAACCATCATAGTCCATCCCTTTTCAATTTGGCAGCCATCAACATCACTTTAAACCATACTTAATTTCTAAATAAAAACAATAACAGACTTTTTTTTTTTTCCATCTAATAATATTCGACTGTCCTGCATACACCTGGAAATGCACTAAATCCCTCCAGAGTAGGGTACAAGTCCCTGGGTAATATTTACTCTTAAATGTGACATCCTTAAATACTACAACATGAAACTAATACAACTTAGGTCATATGATAAGGAGATGAGATAGGGAAGAAAACAAAGATATTCATTTTATGTACATATACGAACATACCCATAAGAAAACAAGGAAGAAATATTCATGACCATTACAGTCCTCGTTTCTGTAACTGGTCACACAGCACCATAGAGTGGACGCTAATTCAGAGCATACACAGCCTCCTGGAGAACATCGCCCCAGCTCTGCAAAGTATCGCCACCTAGTTAACACCATAATTGTATCTTCAAAAGGCCATCCCTGCGAATATTCTCGCTGTCCTGATTTTGTGATAATCAGGGTAGGCTAAACATTCGCTGTATTAGAAACCATGCATGTGTTCCCAGACCTAGTTTTTCTCCCCAGGTCTGGTTTTTGGAATGCTGGTGATAAACTAAGCCTGATTTATTATATGACCATCCTGTATGGAAAAAGACTGTAACTCTAGGTAACTTTTGTCAACCTTAAGAGATATAGCAGGGGGACAGATGTGGTTCAAATGGTTGGGTGTCCATCTCCCATATGGAGGAACCTGGGTTTGGTCCCCAGGGCTTCCCGGTAAAAATGAAAAAAAGAAAAATATAGAAGGCACATGGGCCACCAGGCCCCGCGAGCAGGTGAGCCCAGGCCCCACGACCCACGCAGCAACATGATGACGTAACAGGAGAGTGACACAAGGGAGGGCCAAGACGAGACTCACTGAAAAACCAGGAACTAAGGTGGCGCAGGCGGTAGGACGTCTCTCTCCCACATCGGAGGTTCCGAGGATCGAATCCCAGTGAAGACAGGAGGAGAAGCATGAGAAGAGAGGGCAGGGAATGGACACAGAGTCGCCCAGCAAATGGACACAGAAACAGCAAAAATGGGGGGAGGAAGAGAGGTAAAAATGGATAAAAATAAGTAAGTAAGTAAATAAATAAATAAAACCTTTAAAAAATGTCCAGGGGAGGAAGATACGGACTATAATTAGTAGTAATACTTTGACGATGCTCTTCCATGATTTGTTAACAAATGTTTCACAACAATGCAGGGTGTTTGTGGGGGGTGAAGTGTGGGAGCCCTGTGTGATGTTAGGAATGTTTGTTTTGTAAGTTCAAGATGTTTACTGAATACTTAGAGTTTATGTATGTTCATGTAGGAATGATATACTTCAATAAATTGTTAAAAAAAAAAAAAAAAAACCATCCCACCATTCTATCCATGGAACTGCACTACACAAACAGTGAGCCTTAAGGTAAACTGGACTATAGTTAACAGTGCAATTATAAAAATGTGCTTCTATCAATTGCAACAAATGTTTCACACCAATGCAAAGTGCTAATAATAGGGTGGTATTGTTGGGAATCCTGGATTTTATGCGTGATTATTCTGTAAATCTGCAACTTCCCTAAGAAAAAAAAAGAAAAAAAATTTTAAAAAGAAACAAAAACAGGAGCAGTTTAACAATCGCCCACATTTGACTCAAAGAATTTTAAATTTAATTTCAAAGTTAGTAACATTCAGAAACAGTTTTCATTGTTGATGTTTCATCTGAATAATATGTAATTATGTGGTGAGGACACATAAAGTGTAAACAATAAATGAATATTTCAAGGAAAGTATTTCAGTACGTTCAGTCTGAGTGAGGAAACATACATCTTATGGTGTTTTGTTTGATTTCCATAATAGAAACAATTTTATTCTGCTGATAGACACAATTACTTCGACTCTGACAACCATCTCATTAAAAGGGCATTCTCTTTTTTCATCATAAAACTGGATGTTCTGAAAATTGGTAAGGCAGCTAAATCATTTCTGTGTTTATAAAAACAGACTTTGAGCAATGGTTTGTGTTGTTGTGGGTTGTTTGCATAATTGAGATTTTATTGATGTTTTGAAGGTCAGCACACAGACATTATGAACAATTTGCACAAAGTTCTTAACAAATGTAGGACAATTTTAAAAGCCGGGTAGTGGCAGCTCTTTTCTAAAGTTATTCCAGTGACTGACTTTCTAGCTTAAAATTTGGAGGCAAAGTTTTCTTACGAGGAGGTGAAGTACCAATATCTTCAAACGTCAATAAGCTGTTACATCATAAGTCCCACTAAATCACAGCTTAATGTCATACACATCACATACTCACAGCTCCTGTCTTTCATGGCACATTACAAAGTTATTAGGAAAACTGGACTACCCCAAACAAAGAAGTTACAGAGTGCACATAATTCCGACAGGCAATTATGGGGGAACAGTTTCCTTAAGAAATAATTCTACTACTAAAAAGCATGGGAATAGAAGTGTTTTTAAATGTTTAAGACATGAAATGCATGGCTCTGGCTCCAAATTGCCATTTAGTATGTGTTGTATTATAGGATATAAAAATTGTCTCCTCAATATATGGAATAAGTTGACATCCAAGACAGTCAAAATTTCCCATGATTTAATATCCAACTATTTTCTGGTTGTACCAAAAATAAACAATCATAAAATGATTATGGGTGGATGTAATCCAGCACGATTGGAGTCCTTCGAAGCAGAGAAAGCTTGGACATGGACACACAAGCCACGGGAGAGGCACAAAGTGACAGTGACCGTGTGACAGAGGCAGACGTAGCCAGCTAGCCACCACCAGAATGTTCCAGAATGGGAAAAGGCACAGCCTGCCTTCTACCCTCCAAATGGTGAGCCAATAAATTCTTTTTGTTTGAGCCTACCAGTGTGAGATATTTTGTTATAGCGGCCCTGGCAAACTAAGACGGTATGAAATTCAAAAGGACGATTTTTTAAATTATGCAAATTAAACTATTACATTTGCATTGGACAGTGAACATAGAGCATTAGCATCATAGGAAAAATATATATGAGTTTAGTGCTTACCTCAAAGAAAGAGTTGGTTGGAGAAAAAAACACCAGTAGATGATGGCCAATTGATCAGAGCCTACTGTGAGCCATTTCATACACTGTGGATGGTGTGGGAACTTGTGCCAGAAAGACAAGGAGTCAGGAAGTGAGGGAGTTTCTGGAAAGCAGGGATGTTTCAGTCTTTATCTTTCAAATAAGTTTTTTTTTTTTTTTAAGGATCAACCTTGTATTTTAATTTTTTTTTAATTTTTAATTTTTTAAATTTTTACCGGGAGGTCCCGGGGATCGAACCCAGGTCCCTCCATATGGGAGACGGACGTCCAACCTTTTGAGCCACATCTGACCCCCTCAAATAAGTTTTTAATTTATATATGTTTTAAAGTTATGTGTATACGTGTGTGTGTGTGTTTGTGTGTGTGTCCTGCTTGGACTGTAATGAAAAACAGCAGTCCTTTGTATTACTCAGCACTCCAGAAGTATTCATTTTTAACTATTTTCACTATTTCTTTGGGTATTTACTTCCTGTTTTTTTTTTTTTTTTAAAGAAAATGTATCTTTGAATTGGTTGGTTTTTAGATATAATCCACCTATTATTTATTGATTTGTCTAATTTAGTGCTCCAACATGCCCACTTTTCCTCCATCCCCTTCCATATGACAATGATGAATTTTGGCTAAGTCAGCAAACTTTGTTCTTATTATGAAAACTGAATGCCTGTTAGTGCACTGTGAGCCATGTAATGCACAGTGATTGCCTTCTCTTTTTGTATGGCTCTTTGGTTTTCTAAGAGTTAGGACTTGCCTTTTGCTTGCTTGCCTAATTTTTGTCTATCAAGATATCATTAACTTTTACTACAGAAGTATAAATCTGTTCTCAAAAACACTCGAACACATCCTGTCATCTTGAAACACTACACCAGCTGCCTCCAAACCTGCCACATAGTTTCCTGCTGGGATTTGCCTTCACCATCACTCTAGGAATATCTTTGGCTTCTCTCTTGTATTGGCGCTCTGGTGACTGACACCATGCTTTTTCTCTCTTGGTAGAGCACACTCTCTACGTTTTTTGAGACTTTGAATATTTGAAGATATGTGTATTTTATGCTAATACTTGATTGATCATTTTCTTTGGTGTATTGAATTCTAGGTAAAGAATAATTTCCCTGTGGGTGGTTATTGAAGGCATTGCTCCGCTGTTTTTAAGCCTCGTGCATTTCTGTGCAAATTCCACGTCAGCATTATCACACAGTATTTTTTATGTGAAGGTGGATTGCCATGTTGAAAAATGTCAATTAAGTTAAATTCTTCATACAAAATTGTGAATTGCTTATTCCTTTTCCTGCTCATCCACCAACTGTTGTCAACCAGAATTCCTGTCTCAGGAAATTGACCAACCCAAGGGAAAGGAACTTCAGATGCCATAAATAGTGGTCCCCCAGTGAAAGATCAGTATCTCTATTGAGTTATCCCACTATAAAATTCATCACTAGAAAACTGTTCATCTGCACAGAGCTTCCAGTTGACTTACTAGCGTACTACTCTAAAAGTGGAATGGACAGCCAAGATTGTACAGATACTTGAGAGAAGGTTTAACATGACATGCAGACCAAAATAAACTATAAAGAGAAAAAATGGTATACAGAGGAAAGAGAAAAATATCCTTAAAGAAACATATCTCTACCACTTATTTTCTTTTTCTCCTAAAGTTGAATGAATGCATTGTTCATTACTTTAGAGTCTTTCTTCTTTATAAACAAATATGGCAAAACTAGTTGAAGATCATGGTTCAGAGATAGAAAATATTTATGTTTAGGGACAAAGGTGAAAAATACCTCCAAAAATAAATCAGTATAGAGATAACACAAATTGTATTGTCAAATAAGTCTGGGTCTGAGAGCTCGAATGTGGTGTCAAACTTTAAGTAAACAATTCCTAGGTTACAAGTAATCATGGGGCATGTAAAAAGCAAGGTCTAGGACCAAGAGTGCTACTGCTCAAGTCCTTTCTTGTTGCCTTAGGGCCCTCTGACCCAGATTTGGCAACGAGGAATCGAGTGATGCTTGATGGGGCATCCTCTATACCAGCGAGGCTACTTCTATCGTGAAACATCTCTTTTTATGCTCAGACACTTCCATAGCTTTTCCAGGGAGCTATGTCCCATGAATCCATGAGCAAATCCAACCAGACCAGTTACAGTCTGTTAAGAGTATGTCATAGATAAGGATTCTCCCACTAGTAAATACCATTAGAGGGCTTGCCAAGGGGTCCATATTGGTGGGATTATGTGACGGTTGCCCAGGGCACCTTGTTTTCTTTTCCTCAGTGTTCCCCTCCCCACCCCCACCCCCAAAAAGGGAGAAAATGGATTCCTGGCTTGATTTAACATTTTCTTTTATTTAATAAGGATGTTAGGATTTTGAATTGTTTTTTCTAAATTATTATTTTTAAAACATTTCAAATATAAAAAAATATATATGGGAAGAACAGAGATTCAAGTGTTCAGGTAGTTTTAGGAAGTTAGATGAGCTGATGCTACCATGGTACCATGTGGACAGGAAAGGGATGCAGAAGAGTGCTGTGGATGACTTGGCACAGGCAGACACTTGTCTAATACAGAAATGGTTAAAATGGGAGGTAGTTCTGGTGTACATCCAATTTTTTTCTTCTTCACTGTTGTCTATAAAAGTCTAGAAATATGATCCATATGACATTCGAATTTCTCTCTGTACACTTAGGCAAAGGGAGAATTTCTGACTGTGGGTGGGCTTTTTCAAGTTAGTTGTTGTAATTTCTTTCAGACAATCACCCGGTACACAGAAAATTTATTTGCCAAATTGGTCGACATATTTTTCAGTTTGTTACACACACACACACACAGTTCTTGTTTGACTGAACCAGATGAAACCCACCATAACAGCCGCAGGCATTAATACTTTTCTCAAAAGCAGTAACTCTTCCTGCCGTCAAACCGAGTATGGGGCCAATGAATCACCTGACTTCTGACCCAGGAAAAGTTGTATAAATCAATGGTACTCTCTAAATAATATATGAGGCCGGATACTCAATCTGTTTCTCATTGAGTTCTGGGAAAAAATACGCACACAGTTTTGTGTTAGGTGGGGTAGAGATTAATGAGACTGTGTATATTTCCTGCTCTGAGGGCAATAGCTCAATATTTGCCAGGGAAGTAATTGATGGAAACCAGTAGATCCTGCATTTAAGAGTTAGGTATTTTGAGACCATACTCAATAGAAATTAATTAAGTGCTACAATTTCTATGATTAAATAAGTCTTTGGGGAAACTAGAAAACACACTGAAAAGGAAATGGAAGGAGAAGAATGTCTTGTATGCCATAGTGACAGAAACAGTAATAGGCTCAGTTCTAAGCATGGCTAGTGGAAGACATGGCAGGAACAGCCCTACGTCCTTCAAATTTCTCCCCTTTTTGTGCCATTCAATCAGTGTCTGTTAAGGGTTGTTCCTGTAAGAAGTAATACATGAGTTGAGTTCTGAAGTAGGACTCAGTAGGGAATTAGTCAAGGAAAGGTCCAAGGCAGGCAGGGCAGTAGTCCTGGAAGTGAGAGGAAGAAGGTTTCACTTGAGGGAATGAAAACAACAGTGAACAAGAGAGAAGCAGCCCTGCCTTCATGGCTGCCCAGTGAATGGGACAAGTGGACACAGTCTCAAGAGTGATTGCAGCTAGGGTGATGGATGTTCACCACCAAGACCCTGATTCAGCAACGGGTTCACCCTAAGCTTCCTGGAGAATTTGCCCCATATGCTGGGCCAGGCATTTGAAAAGGAACAGATGAAGTATGGCAGAGGGGGAAAAAAGAGAGGGCTTGTGTCATGGTGAAGATGATGTTTAATTGAGATTTGAATAGAATTTGGCATTAGACATGAAACATCCAGAAGGGAGGAGAGGGCAAGACGCCCAAGCAAAGGAAAGGGCATGCTCAGAGGCCCTTACCTTTTAGCATAAACTCCAGCTTTAACTGATGAAGACACTTGGGTCTCCATGCCCAAGAGCTTGCCAGACTCGCATCTCTCATCTCCGTCCTTCCCACGTGGGCACCCCTAAGCACCAGCCATTTAGCCATAGCTGACTCTCATTTCCAGACCCAACAGAAAGAGCTGAGCAGCTAGTGGGATACGGGCTAGGAAGAGGAGAGCTCAGGGGAATTCTCACATGCTGCTGATAGCGCTGAAATCGCTACACCCCTTTTGAAGAGCAATTTGCCTTACACTAAGTGCTTTAAGAATATTATTTTGAAGGCATGGTTACCTCCATCCTACACATGATAGAATGGCACCTCCTAAAGGTGAACTGATCAGCTTAAAGTCATGTATCAGAACTTGGTTTTGAGCTTAATGTTTGCCAGTCTCCAAAGTTCTTATTCTTTCCATTGTACCTTGCTGCCACCAAAGGCAAGATATAAATTATATGATGTGTTGGTGCTTGAGTTTTGCTTATGGGTAAAAGGAACCTTTTTGTAATGTAGGGTCTGGACACCAGAATTCACACTTGCAGTAGAAGTGACTATTTTATGACTAAAATTTATAAATATCATTGTTTGACATTGTGCATGATTGTTTTATAAGCTTACAACTTCTCTATATTAAAAAATGAATAAAAATATCATTGTTTGTATTCGTCTAAGAAATAGAAATATTATGGAGAAATGAATTTTAGTGATGGTATTTTGATTCCATCATATAATGCTTTATGTTATTAAAATGTGTTTGACCGATTAAGATGCAAGCAAGCCGTGAGGAATTTTCAGCCACGACTGGGCTTAGCACAGGCTGAAAATGGGGTATTTTCTATCCACATCTAAATCTATCTTGGGTAAGAAAAGCACAATTTCTAGGAAATGAATTGAAATTGGTTATTTTCCCCAATATTAAATCTGTACAAACTGTATTTTTACCTTTTTAGAATTTCTTTCCTAGTCTACTTAAATTAATAAGAAACCTAATTGAAAGAGACACAAGAAGTGACACAAAGAAAAGAGGAAACAGTTGGAAAACACAGGGAAAGAACAATTTAGTAAAATTTGGCAGATTCTATATTCAGTGTAACATTTATGTATTCTAAAGCTCCTTTAAAAATAAAAAATAAAAATTATTTTTAAAAAATTAGCAGATCTTCACATTAGCTCAAGCAACGAGTTAACCACACAATACACTGCATACAAATTGGACTAAATATGTTGTGCAGGTGGAATGTATTTAAACCTGCACAATACAACAAAGTAACACAATTTATAATAAACCCAGCTCCAAACCACAAAGCATCAACTGTCAGGATTTGTATTTTGGTAGATAGAGGAATGTCCAGTAGAAAGGTGTGTAATTAGATGCAACATTTTATACCCTAACCTGTGAAATTATGTCTTAAAACATATAGGATATTGTTATTCAAAATTGTTTCCAAAATAGTCATTTGTCTTCATGAATAAACATTTTTTGTCCATTTTAAGAAATTTGAAAATTATTGGTTTACTAGGGAATTGATAATGAGGCAAAAAGAAGCCACTCTGGGATTCAGATGCAGTGAGACCCAATAAAACAATAACGGAATAATGTACCAATAATATAATAATAAACAATAACAGAATTATGTACCACCTGTACAGCTGCTATGAGCTTTGTGCCAGTACCTTAGCTGCGTGTGATAAATTACAAGTAGAGATGTACATTAGCCATTGTTTTAGCATCCCAACCTGCTGGTAATTCTACCTCAGGGACGTCCACCTTCCACGTGAGGATATATTTATGTGGATTCAAAATCCCTGTGAACAGTAAGGGAAGCTTTGATTGTCTAGTGAATGCAAAAACAGGATGTTAGGATGAGCTATTGGATGATGTACTTAAGTTATTCCACAAATATGTAATACTGCTTGCTGTGACTCCTCCAGTTGGATTAACTGGTTATAATTAAAAATAATGAGATATTCCAAATAATGACACATGTAATACAAATGCAGAACGTTTTGTAATTTGTAATTCATATATCATTTTTATGCTGATACAATTCTTCCTAATTATAATAACCTTCAGAGCTAATAGGAATACTTTTTGCCCTATAGATTATATTGTGGGAAAATTCTTTTTCTAGAGAGAGAATTTGAAAACCCTTTGACTGGCCCTTCAAAAATGTATGAACTTGTAAGTTGGAAAAAGAGCTTTGGGAAACTGTTTGGCAGGGTGGATAAAGCTGAATACATGCAGCCTGTCTGACTCACCGTCTTAGTTTGCCAAAGGGCTGCCGATGCAAAGTACCAGAAATGAGCCGGCTTTTATAATGGGAATTTTATCTGGGTTAAAAGCTTACAGTTCCGATGCCGGGAAATGTCCTAATCAAGGCACCAGCAGAGGTGCTTTCTCACCAAAGTCAGCTGCTGGTGAGCCTGGGGTCCTGCCACGTGGCGATCAGGCAAGACGGCAGGTCTGCCAGTCTTGCTCTGCTCTCTCCTGGAGCTCAGCTGTGGCTGATCAGTCATCTCTCCTCAGGCCTGGCTCCTTGAGGCTCTGGAGGCTTCTCCTCTGGAGCTCAGCTGTGGCTGATCAGTCATCTCTCCTCAGGCCTGGCTCCTTGAGGCTCTGGAGGCTTCTCCTCTGGAGCTCAGCTGTGGCTGATCAGTCATCTCTCCTCAGGCCTGGCTCCTTGAGGCTCTGGAGGCTTCTCCTCTGGAGCTCAGCTGTGGCTGATCAGTCATCTCTCCCCGGGCCTGGCTCCTTGAGGCTCTGGAGGCGTCTCCTCTGGAGCTCAGCTGTGGCTGATCAGTCATCTCTCCCCGGG
>JAKSZT010054573.1:1827469-1879597 GCA_026826555.1 Tolypeutes matacus
CATCCATACATACATCCAACCATCCATCCATCCATCCATCCATCCCTGCTTTCCTTCCTCCATGCAATCCATTTGCTCAGGCACATCCATTCATTCCATAGATAATAATAAACACCCTTTTTTGGCCACACACTGTGCTATGTTGCAGAATATGTTGCAGAAGCAGACCAGCATCTGCCTTCTCAGAGCGTTGTCAGGAGAGAGATGCATTAAAGCCAGAAGTGACCATAAGTAGGGAGGATGCACAGGAAACCCGAGCAAGACGTTGTGACCTTCACCCCGCTGCCCCCTCCCCAACAAGACTACCATTTTCTGTCTCAGCCAGCCGCACCTCCCACCGTTACCAGCCTCCGCTGCTGTGAGATAGCCCAGACAGAGCTGAGTCCTGGGCGTTGGCGAGGACCCTCAAACAGCTTCCTTGTGGTCAGTCGGGAGGAGACGCTGCCAAAGCCAGGTCTTGGCAGGGCCTAGAGAGACTCCCAAGGCCGCATGCACCTTCCGTTTTCACCTGGGACCACCGACAAGCTGCAGAGCCCGCCCCACCCGGGCAGGCCTAGGCTCGCGCCCCAGTTTGCCGGGTCCCCCACGGGGCCTGAAGACCGAAGTCCGCGGTAGCCTCCCATTCTCAGCTCTGGACCTAGCAGCCCACCTGACGCCCCCCAGCCGACCTGGACTGAATACCTAGAAATATATCTATACACTGGGGCTGAGGGTTAAAACACCGCATCACCTCTGTGCCAGGGTGGCCTGGCGATCACCTCCATCAGGAGCGACCCTCAGCTTTGTCTTCCCTCTGTCTCCTCTTGACAAACCGATTTTAAAATATTTAGTCTACTCTCAATTTAAATTTTTGAACATCCAAACTTCCTTCTTCATTTTCAACGTGATGCATCCATAATAAAGGCCAATTTCATTAATTTGCTCACTGTACCCCTCCGGAGGGCAGGGCGGGTAATAAAAGCCACGCTAGGAAAGGTATATAATTTATTCTTCTCTGCTCCAAGGCGTCCTGCTTTTATTTGACTTACATTGAGCCAGGGGCTACACAAATGGATAAATATTAATAAAAATTCTCTTGTTTGAAAATATCATTCTATTAAGTTTTATTGCATTTTAATAAAAATTGTACAGTTAACCAGAGAAGGATTAGACTTTCCCCAATGGATTCTTGCCATGTAATAAGTGAATTAAAGTTTAAAATAATGAAAACTTTAACATACTTTAATTGCAGTGCTGTTACTGTTTATTGATTTACATGACACACCTATAAATGAATAACCACGTGCACAGACTTGCCTTCTGAAACATCACAGTCTAACCATAAAATACTGCCTTTAAGAGGTAAAGGGGGGCGGGTATAGCTCAGTGGTTTGAACACCTGCCTCCCATGCACAAAGTCCTGGATTCAATCCCCGGTACCGAAAAAAGAAAAAGAAAGTTAAAAATGTGGTAGACTTTAAATATGTGACGCTTTAGATTCCGACTGGAGCACAACTTTTAAAAAGTCACTAACACACGCTGTGAGTCATGTGACGCCTCCACCCACCGAGGCATCTGAGCCATGTCCTGTGTGCAATGCCCGGTGATATAGCTCAATAATTTATTACAAAATGGTAAGTATTCAATAGATCAAATATTTTTATCCTCTAAAAAGGGATTAAAATGAATTAATAAAAATATGGCCAGATGCCTTCCCTGAGGGCACAGAACAAATATTTCAATAATAAGTACACACGACACTTCACTTGAGGGAGTTAAAGTCATGCTTGATATGCATATCACATGGCATTGGATTAAATGCCATGAATGATC
Organism: Tolypeutes matacus; assembly: GCA_026826555.1. Taxonomy (NCBI): domain Eukaryota; kingdom Metazoa; phylum Chordata; class Mammalia; order Cingulata; family Chlamyphoridae; genus Tolypeutes; species Tolypeutes matacus. The sequence continues at coordinate 1,829,282 of JAKSZT010054573.1, forward strand.
TTTCACTTTGGGTTTTTAACACAAGTCTTGAGCAGAAGTAAAAGGATATAGTGCACTATGCTTTCTTCCTTAGATTGCCACATCTACTTTTTAGTGTTGTGTATATTTCCATGGGAGAAAAGATGTTTTCATTGGGCACAATTCTTGAAATATGATTAGGCAAAAAACTGTCTAGCAGCTGTATGATCACTGATAATTTTTAAATGTTTTACAAACTCTCGAGAAAAATATCTGCAGCTCTTATGTATTCCAGGCCTGCTGGCATTGATAAGCTACCATACAAATTATGAAATGCATTTTAAGAAAATCAGTCATTCTATCATAATATTAAAGCATGTTATTAAACAATATAGGGAAGAGTGGTGAATCATTTAAGGAAAGCCAAATTGAAATCTTTCTTGGCTGATGGAAAGGAGCATATGAAATGCTTTTTATTTTTTTTAAAAAAGGAATTTAGAATAAAATAATCAAATAATGCTTCTAGATTTAATGTGGAACCATGGCAAAAGCCAGTTTGAATTTGCTTTTCTCTTTTCTTATTTCCATAGCTGTATGACCTTGAAGTGTTTTTTTTTTGTTTGTTTGTTTGGTTTGTTTTGTTTTTTAGGAGGTACTGGGGATTGAACCTTGGACCTCGTACATTGGAAGAAGATGCTCAGCCACTGAGCTATATCCACTACCCAATGAGAGTTGGTGTTTTCGTTTGTTTGTTTTGTTTGTTTTCAGGAGGTACTGGGGATTGAACCTAGGACCTCATATATGGGAAGCAGGCACTCAACCACTTGAACTGCATCCGCTCCCACCTTGAAGTTATTCCTCCCTATAGAATGGAGAAATTAACATCATCCCTAAACTGTTATGGTGAAGTTTAATGATTGGTTTTAGCTGAGATCATATTTTAAAAGAACATAGTAGGAACTCAATATTTTCTATCCGTTTCTTCCATGGAAACGTGAGTAACTGGCATTCGAGGTACAGACCTCGTCTTATGACTTGTATGCAATGGTGGGGTGCAAGTGAGCATACTGCTACTGGTTTCTCCTTCGTTTTAACCATCAATAACTTACCCAGTATATGGGGTTTTAAATTTACAGCGTGGTTTTGTGTGTACTGCCTCATTGATTATCTACGCCCATGTGCAAATGGAGACTCTGGGAAGAGCAGAGCCTTGGCTACAGCATCTGGCTCCATAAGTCACTGTTTACATTTCAGAATTCTCCATTAAAACAACAACAACAGTAATATCCTGGCAGCCTGGGCAATCTAAGAAGTTTCTGCTTAAAACGACGAGGTCCAGTATGGGTTATCATGAAGACAGGATCCGATTTGTTGCATACAGAAGCAAAGAAGTCCCCTTAACCTTATGCCAGCTATCTGGAAAGTTGCAACCAGATGTCAGTGGAACTCAAATTAAAAAGTGCCAAAGAATCCTCCTGCATGCTTGTCAATAAGCCTGGCAGGAAGGGGGAACTAGGAGCTGACCTGTTAAGCTCCCAGCGAGGCTGATGGCTATGGCCTGAGGACACTTTACTGGCAATCACTGGGTTAGATGGTGGTGACACACGGCATCTCCAAACATCCACAGGTCTACACAGGCCATGTCTCTGACCACTTGGCTTTGACCAAGCCAAACTTACCTAGTAAAGGACAATTATCTATGCCTATGTATCTGGAGGTAATCAGAGGTTGCACAGACATATATCATCTACTAGAGAATGATGCTGACATTAATTTTATTTTTCTAGCTGTAAATAGTTTTATTCTGGGTTCACTTCCCTAATCACCTTGCATAAAACTGCCCGCACTCCTCCTTTGTCCATTTCCAGTTTATAATCTATAACTCTTGTTTATTTTTTCATTGCGAATTCTCTGCCCCTTACCTCAGTAGAATGTGAGTTCTATGTTCCTAGAGTCTGCCCTCTTAAACATCAGAAGGTTTCAACAAACATTGAAAACTTTTGTGGAAGGCAGGGAGAAGGAAGGGAAGAAGGAAGGAAGGGAGGGAGGGAGGGAAGGAAGGAGGGAGGGAGGAGTTTTAAGTTTGCTAGCTGCCAAAATGCAATATATCAGAAATGGGTTGGCTTTTACCATGGGGACCATGAAAATGTCCAAGTCAAGGCATCATCAGGCGATGCTTGTCCCTGAAGACTGGCTGCCTGCAGGCCTGGACTCCTCCACCACGTGGCAAGGAGCATGGCGGCATCTACTGGCCTCTCCCTTCTCTTCCCGGTTTCATTGCTTCAGCTTCAGGCTTCCCCTGGGTGCCTTCTCTCTCCTTGTGTGCTTTTTTTCTCTGTCTCTCTGCATTCATCCCATTTATAAAGGATTCCAGTAAGAGGATTAAGACCCACCATGGGTCATGCCTTACTGAAGTAACTGAATCAGAAGGTCCCACACCCCTAAATAGATCCACCCCTACAGGCATGGATTAGCTGAAAGAACATGAGTTTTCTGGGGTCCATAAAAGCCTCAAACTATACCACAGAAGGAAAGGGAAAGGAGAAAGGCCCATTATAAATTATTACTTATAAAGGGATCTTTCCTTTCTTCATAGGTTTTCTCTACTGACTCATACAGCAGCATAAACTATTTTAATGTCTACACTCTGACTTTGCTACTATTTCCTGGCATTAACCTGTATGTTTTTAGTTTCACAAATAGTAACATATTCATTACCTTTGCTTTAGTTTTTTTTTGCCTATTGGTGAAAGCCTTTTTATATGTGTTTTAAAATCAATTTATAAGGTATACATGAAACAAATAATACCTACTTTTTTATTCTCTTAATATTTCAAGGATTAGTTTTTTAATATTAATGAAATCCAGTTTGCCAATTTTTTCTCTCATATTTTATGGCTTTATGTCTTCTCTCTACAGTTGCAAACATTTTCTCCTATGTTTTTTTCCAGGAGTGTTATTCTATTAGCTTTTTCTAGTTAATATATTTGCATGCCTTGACATAAAAGTTGAGATCCCTGATGTGGCCCTAAAAATGCAAATATAACCTTCAAAAATTCTGTAAGAAATAAGTCCAATAATTAGATTTTCTCCTAAACTTTCTGAGCAGCCCTTTCCTGAAACATGTGAGCAGATTCTTCCTTATAAATCCATGAGAACATGTGATAAATAAATGCATCTCAAATGCATTAGCCCATCCTTTCTAGGTACAGTCAGAGACTGCCTTCTCCACGCACGCTCACCTGATGCCCTTCTTCTCTGAAGAAGACCCTTTCCTAAACATGGCAGAATGGTAGAATTCCCCGGCATCAAGGCTACCCTTAAACCCTAGGACTTGACCTACCCTAACCACTGCTCAATGCCTCCACACCCTCCAGTGCAAACCTCTCTCTCCTACATGGACTACCAAAATGGCCTCCACACAGGTTTTTCTACTTCTATTCTGGACCAGAGTGATTTGTAAACTATATACGTTGAAAATTATTAGCCTCAGTTGCCTAACACCATCTAGTAGCTTCCAACTGCAATCAGAATAAGAGAATCCAAGCGCCTTTCCATTGCCTCCAAAAACTCAAATGTGATTTAGCCTTTCCCCCAAAAGATTTCCCTTTCACTCCTTCTCCTTGCTCTTTACATATGGACTTCTTGTTCTGGAAGCCTCCCTCAAAGGCCCTCGTACTTGCTGTGCTCTCGATCTGCCCTTGTGTGTTGGCATGGCCTGTGGTCTCTTCATCTTCAGGTCACAGCATGAGTGTCATTTCATCAAAGAAGAGTTCCCTAACTATTCTACGTGAAGCTCTTCTTGGTTCCACCATCTTGCTGTGTTCTGCACTTTTCTTTATCTGCAATGGTTCTATCTGTTCGCTTGCCTGCTGGTTAGCTACACCTACGGGGATGTAAAATTCCCAGTAGCTTGTCTATTTCATCCCCATTGTATTTCCAGTGTGGATGGCAATGTTCCTAGCACAGGATAATCCTCAGTAGGCATGTATTGAACGAATAACATGCCTAGAACTCCTGCACACTATGGTCTGGTTTAATTGATGTCTTTGCCTCCCCCCCCCCCCATTATAATGTAAGCTTCTGGTCAGCAGAAATAGCTTCAGTTCTGGTTTTCACACGAAGATGTTTTTACTAAATCTCCTTTCCCTACTGCATAAGGAGGAATTAGCATGATTTGAGTATAGCAAAAAAATGCCACATATTTGAATAGCTTTTCTACATTACAAGCTAAAAACACATTTATTTACTAATTGGCTCCAGTCTCTAGAACATGAGAATTTCTGTTGCATTTTGCTTCACAACAAATCACCCCAGGACTCAGTGGCTGAAATCAGTAGCAATCATTTACGTCTTCCTAAATCTGGAATTTGGGCAGGTCTCAGCAGAGGCATCTTGTCTCTGTTCCCTGTGGTGGCATGTGGCTAGCTCCAAGGAGAGCTGGGGCTGGGATTATCTGAAGCCTGGCTCACTCACATATCTGGGGGTTGACGCTGGCTATTGGCGGGGATCTCAGCTGGGGCACGGACAGACCCACCCAGATTCAAGGAGGTGGGGCAGCACAGCTCCTACCTACTAACGTAACGGCAGCACTGTCAAATACAGTCTGCCTCGAAGCATCATAAGGCAGTTCATTTCGGGCAACTGCATTCCTCTGTGTGCTGAGCGAGGACAGAATGGTGTTCTTAACCCTTTTACCCCTTCATTGATGTTCCCATGGCAACTGCGCGGTATGTGCACGCACGCGTGCATGTGTATGTCATCACGACAGCAGTGAGCAGAGGAAGTAAAGAACAGAAGTAGTTCCACCGTGGACCAATGAGGTTTTTTTTGCCCCAAATTTTCTCCAAAGCAATTGTCTAGAAGAATAGACTGAAATGTTGGTTATTGTAAGCAATTGCCCCTGATTACTTTGATATTCTTAGTTCTAGGGACTCCCTTTGACATTTTGCTATTGAGCCCCCAGAGGAGAGAGACAGAATACTTCCTCTTGCTCTCCTCTCAGCAGAAGGCATCATCTGTTTATTTTTAGCGAACGATTTTCTGTGGAGTTCATAATGCTTGATGTTCATCTTTCTGCTTGTGTGTGACAAATAGCTTCACGTATCCTTTCAATAAAAACATACTGAGCTCCTCTGTGTCAGGAACTATACGAGGGTTTGGAGATACTGGGATACTTGTTATCATCTCTACCCTCAGGCAGCTCACAGTCCAGGAGGGGAGAGAGACTCACACTCTTACTGTCTACCTTGAATTAGTGTAAACTCTTGTAAAAGTTACAGCAAGTGTAAATACTGTAACGGCGTGAGTTCCTTACACGATCTGACCACGTCCTACAGACCGTGTGCTATAGAACTCATAGGCTTGTTCAGAATTGAAGTAGCCCAGTCAACGTGGCACTTTCAAGATATGCACCATTTCTTGTAGAAGTGGGATCATCACAACTCATATGCCGAGATATAAATAAACATTTATAGCAAATGCTAATATGGAATAATCAAAATTCAACACATATACATTGACACACATTCAGAGATAAAGTCAATAATTGGAAGGACTTGGTCAATGGCTGTAAATATCTATACTATAATTTTCTGCTTAGGCAAGAATCTATAACATTTGCAGGCAGATACCTCCATGAAATTTTAGGTAGATGGATATTTGGCTAAATGTATGGCAAAATTTTGCTCCTAGGTTTTGAAAAATCATCACTAAACTACTAAATGAGCAGTCATCTTGCTCACTAATTGAATATTTTTCACTTTTTTTCTCTGTAGAACTGGTATTTCATTATATTTTCCATTTGTGCCTTGCTTTTCATGCATTCAAAGTGCTGGAGCAGCTGTTTATTTGGAAAGGTTCCATTATGGCCATAATAATCTCCAACTAATTGCACATCAAATATTTATTTCTTGCACATTAAATTAATGAAGTAGTTTCAAAGAGAAAAAATTGGATCAGGTTGGAAAACAGTACCTATAAATTCATGAAAAATTCTAGCTCTTTTTTGGCAGGATTCCTTTAATGCAGATTAATAATTTTTAAATGGAAAAATTTTCCATTATCTAGCTGTGATTTTTTAAATATACAAGCTTTATTTCTAAAGTGCTTTTCTAAATTTGCCCTAGATGTACCAAATTATGGCTTACAGAAATAAAAAATAAGAGATGCAGTTGATTTTCCTATCAATTATTTGGTATCATCTTTGCCTTGAATTTGTATTATTGTTTTTCCTTGGCTGGTCAGAGCCAAGAATAATGTCTACAGAATTCTTTCATCAGAATGAATTATCCTATAATTTTACAATGGGGTGAACATGCATAGCTGCTACCAAACATTATCAAGGGTTTACAAGGCCTGGAAGAGAACAAAGTGTTTCTGATAAGACATTCCTATAACCAGCTAGTGGCCACTGTTAACTTGTGGAAGCCAGCAGCTGCCCCTTTTGGCATAACTCTTGAGTAGGGTGTTTGGCTTCAGTTACTTGTGAAAGAAGCGTTGCTTGCATTTTAAGCCAAACCAAATACTTCTGCAGGCTAAAATAGCCCTTTGGACTGCTATTTGTCATTCTTCACCTTCAGTCCATTGAGGAGAAAGGATGTGTGAGGACATTTAAGGCATACCAGAGTCTTCCAGGTCAAGTATCTAGGAAACAAACATTGCTTTGTTAGCCGTTTTTCGGAGCATATATAGATGCATTATTATTTACCTCTTTTGTTAAAGGCCAACCAAGGAAAGGGTGATGGAAGTGGGGTGGCAGGAATCCCGTCCTGCCCCATCTGGAGTGAAAGGGGCACTTGCTGCTTTAAGAAACAGCAGGGTGAACCCTTCACAAGGGCTGCCCTAAAATGCAAGCAGTGTTTCTCTGACCAGCCTCCTTGCTCAGAGAACTTCTCTCCCGAAATTCTCTCTGTTAAAGCCATTTCCACACACCAGCAGTGGGCCTGGAAGAATATTCTATCAGCGTTCTTTTGGAGAATATATCCAAAGAAAAAAGAAGAAGCAAGTTGAAGCTGCAGATAGATTTCCAGAATAAATTGTTAGCCAACCGCCACTTTTAATTGGCAAAGTTTTAAAGGATCACCTATTGAAAACATTTACAGTAGCAGAGCAAAATTAGGAAAAATCATAATACAAATTCAAGGCAAAGCTGATACCGAATCAAAGAGAAAATAAATCTTCGGGGCTTATACCATTAGCCTTATAACATCCTCCCTGGGAGAAACCCAGGCCTTTGCCCCATTTTTCAAACAGGATGCCTGGCCTCTGCCTAATAGCTTCCAATAGCAGACTCTCCTTTCACTCCTAGCAAACAAGACTGTCCCCAGCCTTTGCCAGATGCCCCATGGGGTCCCCATCACCCCAAACTGAGCAGCCCTGACCCAACTCAGCGCCATTCCATGCGAATGTCCTCCTCTGTATTCCTCCAATATTTCCTACCAGTGGGTCCCTTGAACTGCATTAAGTGCTCTTCACCTACCTTTATCTAATGATCAAAATGCTAAGCACACCAATAACCAATAAGTGATCACTACACATGGACAAAGACCTGTCTAAGCTTCTTTTCATTCTTCTCACCAGTTGTCAGCTCTTTTTCTGCATACACCAGGTATTACTCTCTAAATCATTAGTCCCCAAATGTGTATGAAATTATAATCACATGAGGATATTTTTAACAACTCCGAAAATGCAGTAACACTGCAAAAAATTAAATCGGAACTTCTGGGGATGGCAAACAGGCATGGGTGTTTTTTTTAATGTCCCCAGATGATTCTAATGTGCAAACAAATCTGGGAACCATCAGTCTAGGTTATTGCTGAATTAGGCGATGGATGTGTTACAATCAAATAGCCACAGCGTTTCAAACTGGGCCCCTTAGTTGTAACCCTGAATCTGCCTCTTACAAAATTCTGTATCATCTTGGGTATATGATATATGTGGACTAATTTTCTTCTGTGTAATGGGGCTCTAATGTGTAGCTCATATGATCGTCAGTGAGGTGACTTATATGAATTCCTAATTATTTAGTGGCATATAGAAGGTGCATAAAAACAGGGGTCACTGTAATAATTATTCTTTTTACCATTTAATCCCTTTCAAAAATTATGTTGAGTTCATTCTTTCAATTACAGCCACATTTTTGATAATTGACTAAAAAGTTGAACAAATAATTCAGTCAGTGGCTCATTATTGAGATCAATTTCCTATTCATTATTTTTTAACTTATATCTCATAAACTGGAATATATATTCAAGTAATTTTTTTTTTTTTCAGAATGACTAGCACGTGGCATATATTGTGAATCTCAGCATGCTTGAGAATATCTTTCTATTGCCTTCGCACTTGAGCGAAATTTTGTAATCACAGACAGTATTCCCTCCACACTCTGCAGCTGTGCCTGGATGGTTCTCCTTTGGTTTAAAAGACAAGACTGAAACCACCTCAACAATGTCTCCTATTTTGTTTGCCAGGGTAGCTCCTGATGTTATTTCATCCTTATTTAAATTATAATCCAAATGGCACAGCACATGTCGGTTTGGTTCTGTCTTTATTAACTGTGCCTAAAACCCAGGTGAACACATTCAATCTTCAGTCATGTTGTTTTCTCATTTTAGGAAAGTTTTCTTTTGTTAACAACCTTGACTATTATTTCTGCTCCATTTGCTTTTCAATCATCTTTAAGAGCACTAATTATAAGTTGGTTTTTCTCTTTGTCATGTACAATTTTTAATGTCCTTTTTCTTTTTAATTTATTTGTCCTCTTTTTCTACATTCTGGGAAAGTGTCCCATGTTTTTTATATGCCAGAAAATTGATTCTTTCTTTGTGTCAGTTCCATTCTTTAATACTTCCAAAGGAAATTTAAATTCGGTCATTGAATTCTGGGTTTCTTTTTAGTAGTTTTTTCCTTTTAAATCATATTAATATTTATTTCACTGTGCCCTGTTCTTATCTCCATGGATGCCTTTGTATTTGCAATATTAGAAGAAGAAAATAAATCTAAATATCCTAATTTTCAAAATAACCGCAATTCCTTAGAAGGCTGACGGTGTATCCGAAATATGTGGAGCATTCTACACAATGATTTTTTAAGAAAGAAGTTCTCTTACTTTTTAAATGTTTCCCTTTTTCAAAGTTAAGGTATAGATAAATGGAGAGGTCTCTGTGTCACACGTACTCCTCTGAAAAGCAGTTCCCTGCTGTGAACCATCTTCTCTCTAGATAACCCTTACAAAATTAGAGAAGCATTTGAGGGAGTATATTTGTCTCTGCCTAGAAATGAGTTTGTATGTCATACCGGATTAACCCACGCGGTGAGGACGAGAGAAGGCAGAAGGAGGAAGGGAACATTTTCCTCTAAGTGGGAGCCCCACGCCCTTCGGTGCCTGTTATTTCATGGACTCTCATCGTGTATGTCCACACTGTTCCCTCCTACTAAAGTCGCCTATCTTGCCAAATAGAAAGAACCCAGGGAAGCCATTCACACGAAGGAGCCCTGATGCAATGGCAATTATCTGTGAGCTCTTACCACATATTAGGAATGCACGCATGTGGAGAGGTGCCGAGCTCCTGTTTCCAAGCAGCTTACACAGTTGACAGTAGGGGCTGATTTGGAAAGAAGCTTGCCCGAGGAATGGATGGTGGTGGTCGTCGGAGGCTTCTGGATGAAGAATACGATTTGTATGTCATCCAGGAGATGGGCATGCTTTGCTCTAAATCAGGGGTTAACAAAGGGTCCGTGCGTTTGAATTGAAATTCAAAAAACCATTATTCTTACGGGGATGTGTTGGTGCAGATCCATATATATATGAAATATATTTAATATATTTATTAAATAATACCCGGTATAGTGTAGGCTTAGTAAGGGGTCCGTGGTTTTCACCTGACTGGCAAAGGGGTCCACGGAACAAACGAGGTTAAGAAGCCCTGCTCTGAATAAAATTTAAAGAGGATGGAAGTCAGAGACGGGAAGGGATGGATGCACCACTGGGAACTGAGATTAGTGGCAAGAATCCTGGGTCTGAGGAATGCAGCTGGCCCAAGGAAAAAGGCAAGGGCTCCCATTTGGGGATTGCCTTCTGGTCCCCTGCCTCTGCGCTGGCCACTGTACACTCGTGATTCAGCTTCGTGCTCCCAGTGCTTCTATGCAGGTGTTGGGAGGGAGCCAGCTGTAGTGGTTTAGAGCAGAGGCTCGGGAGCCAGGTCTGTCTCTGCCGGTCCCGGCTGCGTGGCTGGTGAGTTAGTCATCCCCACACCTCCATGGTCTCACCTGTCATGGGGAAAAACAGGAACATCCACGTCACGGGGTTGTGGCAAGGACAGGATCACTTAATGCAGGTACAGTTCTTAAAACACTGCCCACAGTCGGAAAGGACGATGACTCTTAGTAACATCACTCCTAGTGAAGAGATTAGGAACGAACAGCTCAGGGGAGTGAAGACGTGCAAACTTGCCAATCAAGTAAGTGGAAGAACCATAAAGGTTCTGGATCTTGCGTGAGGGCTTGGGAACGGACAGGGAAAAACAAGCCGCAGCTGGACTTAGAGCTCTGTCACGAGCCTGGCTAGTGTTCCTTCCAGTAAGGACAATTTCTCCTCCACTGTCCCTTTCTTTCAAGCTTGGCTCAAACTCTCCCAGAAGCGCGTGCCTTCTGCTTTGCTTTAATCATTGAAGAGGAGAAAGGGCAGCGGATTATTTGCCGACTAAACAGACCCGGTATTCTGTGGCCCTCCCTAGACCGTGGGCAGGTCAGGAGGTGGTTTAAACTTAGAAACCACGAGGTGTAGCGAGAATGATAAGCCAGACTGTCTGTTTCCCACCTCTGACAGGGAACACGTCCATCCTGCTTCCTTTAAGAGAATCAGCATGCTTATCCTTGTCACACTTCACGGAGACGCCAACGAAGCCTCTCCTGACTCCCCCATCACTAGATGAGTGGGAATAAACCCACCTCATGCCCAAGGGCTGGGAAGCTGGACAGTGGGACAGTGAAAGTGGCGCTTTCTCTTCAAGCTCCCATGGCAGGGTGGCCGCAATGCTCAAGGCCCCAGGCCATTCTGCGGGCAGTGTCCATAGGATTTTGAACCAAGAGCAGCAGATGCAAACACAAGGCACCCTGAGGCTCAGGAAGAGGGACCCAAGCTCAGCAGGGAGCCACTGTCTTTGCAATGCCCTGTCCCCTCCCCCAAACGTGCCCCCTCTCCAGAGGTCCAGGTCCCTTTCTGGAGGATTTTCCTTTGAAGGAAAGCTTTCATGGCGAAGTGGGCGAGAGGCCGGTGATTGTGAACCTACGTGGGCAATTCACGAAGTTAGGGATTTGGTGTTGGGCTCTGGGGTATTGTCAAAAGAAAATAAATGTGCCCTTGGCTGAAAGCAAAGTCATGTTTCCAAGCTCCTCTGTGCCGTGAAATACTGAGTCGAGTGTCCCTGTCATCTGTGTGCAAATCCAGTTCTGATTCCAGCCTGTGGCTCTGGGGCTGACTCGCATACATCACCAGGGCTGGGGAGGGTGGGCGATGGCTTCCCCTGGTGGGAGACACAAAAAGGAAGGGCACTCCTGGCTATCTCGGACCTTTTGAAGACCAGTCCCTCTGTCTAGCTGCTTGATCTATGTCCTCTGGCGAATCTCCACAGCTGTCATCTGACGCAGGCATCGACACCTCCAGTTCACAAATGAGAAAGCTGAGTCATTGCCAGGAGATGGGGCCAAGAACAAAGCATGGCGTGTCTGATTCTGGAACCTGTGGCTATGGGTTTAAGTGTGTCCCTCCACTTAAGTTCAAGTTCTAACCCCCGGTCCCATGGATGTGACCTCATTTGGAAATAGGGTCTTTGAAGATGCGATTTCTTAAGACGAGGCCAAGCTGGATTGGGGTGAGCCCTGATCCCATATGACTGGGGTCCTTATAAGAAGAGGGGGATTTGGACATAGGGACAGACAGATAGGAAAAGGACAGATGGGGACAGAGGCAGAGACTGGAGTGACACAGGTGCAAGACAAGGCACACTCGGGGAGCGGATGCGGCTCAAGCAGTTGGGAGCCTGCCTCCCACGTTGGAGGTCCCAGGTTTGGTTCCCAGTGCCTCCTACAGAAGACGAGCAGATGCCACAACAAGCAGCAACCAGCAAGACGCTGCAATGAGCAGATGCCACAACTGGCAGTGAGCAGAAGTGGCTCAAGCAGTTGGGCACTCGCCTCCCACATGGGAGGTCCCAGGTTCGGTTCCTGGTGCCTCCTAAAGAAGATGAGCAGACAATGAGAGAGAGATCTTGGTGGGGGGGGGGGGGGGGAGTGATAAAAAAAATATTAAAACATTTTTTTAAAAAGATAAGGCATACTAAGGATCGCCAGCCCAAATGAAGAGGCGAGCAGGATCGTTTCCTACAGGTTCTGGGGGAGCAGGACCCTGGCGGCACCTTGAATTTGGACTTCCAGCCTCCAGAAATGTGAGGAAACATATTTCTGTTGTTTTGCCAGGGGACTGTACTGTTGGGCAGCGAGCTGGTGGCTCTTCCTCCTGCCTTCCAGCCTATGTCTTTGGTACGCGGACGTCTTCTCACTTGCAGCATCTTGCACCCACCCCAGCAGCACAGCATTCACAAGCTCTCCCCTCCAAGTCATTTTGAAATAGTGACTCTATGCAAGTGATCAAATGAGCATAGATGGATTTGCATCTCTGGAAGGCAAGGGACACGTGAAATACTATTGTGCTCATTTCCTTCTTGAGTGTTGTGAATGACAAATTCATGTGCTATTCAGCCAGGCTGACAGCTAGAAGCAGCTTTCAGAAGACACTGTAGGCATGAATTTCCCTGAGAAATGCCCTTATGGATTGCAAAAAATAATTTTGTCTTTGTCATCCTCTGGCGACCACGCACACTCAATGAAAATGTTTGCAGGTTTGTAAGAGGGTGTGGCAACAAAATGAGGAAAGGATAATCACTGGTTTTGAGTCCCAGGATTGGAGATAGGATGAACCTCCCTTATCCTATCCCAGTCTCTCTCTGTAGCCTCTCTGTGGTCCAGTAGTTTTATTTATTGCCTGAATGTGTGATATGACATATACTGCTAAAAACTAAAATAGTATCTTTTCAAACATTTTACTTCAACGATACAGTTCTTCATTATATTTTTAACATAAGGCTATATTACTCAGCTCAAGAGCAAGTGTACAAGGAAAAAAAATAGATGCATCTGGGTAAACAGCACTGCACAAAATATGAAATGACCTGCCCTTCTGCCCCTTATCAGAGCGTGGCACCTCCATCGACAGACACGCAGACTGCAGCCGGGAAGTTGATAACTGTTCCTGCCCCTGGAAAGAAAGGGCACAGAAAGACAGCGCTCCCAGACACGGCAGAACGGATTATAAAACAAATGTCTCTACCAGCGAAGGCCTTTTACATCCAGTATAAAAAGGAGGGCTTTCCTGTGTCCTTCCTTGTCTCGCTTTCCTACGTTACCAAGCAGAGCTGCGAACTAGATGGTGCCTGTCTGAAAACAGCAATCAGAGCTGAGAAAAGAGCCAGGCAGGAGGATTTTACTGCTGTCGGAAAGCACACTGTACTTCTGATTACGCACCAGTGACTTTTGAAAGGGGAAATACTTTTGCGTATCTGACGTTGTTTAAATTTTTTCTACAATTTTGCCTAATAATCTAAAAAAGATAAAGCGTAAAGTCATAGATAAAGCAAAGTAAATCGGGACGGAGAAAATAGTATAAGGCACGAAAGGAGAGGATGATGCCCCAACAGGGCAGAAAGTAGCAACGTTCGACCAGGGAAGGAGAATGCGACTCGTCTGGTTGGAAGAGAACGGGGCCAGGCGCAGGACGCTGGCAGCCAGGCCGATGTGTGACCAGGGCAGATGGGGCCCACTGGCTGGCCTCGGGCTTTCCCGTTTCTAAATCAAAGGTTTGAATCGGGTGCTTTTTGAGATCCCATCCAGAAAAAAGGTCTGGGGACATGCAATCTTGAAGTAGCTGTCCATCAGGGAGGACTCTGGAGCAGTGGCGGAACACGGTGCAAACCCAGCATCCTGCTGCTGTCCTTTGAAAGCGCCCTGCCCATTCCCCCTCTCCTCTAGAACTGGTTTTGCCTTATAAAAAAGCTGTGGTGGGGCACAAATGCAATGAACGCCGCCGGATTGTAGATTTGAATGCAGTTAAAGGGGGGGTTTGAGGTTGCATACATGTTACTACCGTGAAAATAAAAACAAAAACCATAGGTTTGCGCAGCAGTAATGGTTAGCCCTGTTGGAAAGGGTGTGTGTAGTTAATAGCAGTCATCAAAATGTTCTTTCATGAATGGTAACAAACATGCCACACCAATGCAACGTGTTAATAATAAGACGATAATGGCAACTCTGTATTTCCAGCAGATGTTTCTGTTAGCTACAACTTCCCAAACAAAAACGGGGGGAGATTTTAGTTGTACGTCCGTTATGAGAATAAAAATTTTAGAAAAGTGACAGGACTGTACAATACAAATGGTGAATCCTGATAGAAACTATGAACTTATAGTTAATTGTATAATCATAACAATATTGTTTCATCAATTGTAACGAAGATTCTACATGAATGCAAAATGTTAATAATCAGGAAAACTCTCTTTGTGCGTGGGTAGATGGAAACTCTATTTTCTGTATGATTTTTCTGTAAACCTACGACGTCTCTGATAAAGGACAATACAAAAACACAGGCAATCATGATTTTGTTTTAGACAGCAGTTGATTAAGTTTACCAATGTTTCATAGCATCCTAGATCCCCATTTTTTCTAACAGTTTCTCACTTATTCCTTTACTCTTGCTGAAGTACTTTCCTTGATAACTTATTCATTGAGGATATGAGGGTAGTAAACTCTTAGTTTACTTTTGTCTGAAAATGTGTTTGCTTAATTGATTGTTTACCTGGGTATTGAATTTTAGATTGACGTTTATTTTCCTCAGCATTTTTTAAGCAAGCTCCTTCTCCAGTGTCCTCTTGCCTCTTTGAGGTTGGTGTGCAATCTACTGCCGGACTAATTATATCCTTTTGTAATCTGTCTTTTCACTCAAGGAGGGACTTCACTTTATCTTCATTCTTAATATTCCCTAGATTTACTTCAATGTGCGGATTTGCTGAAATCCTGCTTAGTATTCGGGGTACTCTTTCAATCAGAGGGCTTATGTCTTTCTTCCATTTAGGAATAGACTGAGCCATTATCTCTTCAAATATTGCTGCAGTTCTCTTCTCTCTCCTCTCCTTTCTTGTGGCCCATGTCGATATCCAGGTCACTTGATGTTTGATTTCTTTGTTTCTCTGTGCTTCCTCAGTACTATATTCTAGTTTTCTCACTGATTTTGTAGAGCTAAGATTTTATACCATCATATTGTATTTCCCTATGTTTTTTCTTCCCTAGAGTTCTAGTCTTTCAATTTTCATACCTACGTGTTCTTATTTGCTTTCTGCCGGTTTCCATTTCATAATATTTTGCCCTTCTGCTTGGGTATCATTTTTACCTCACATGTGTTCCTTTGGCTCTCCCTGGCAATTTTATGAAGCTTTAGAGTCTCTGTAGAGTTAGGGTTAGAAGGTGACAACTGCTATCAAGTTTGTCCTCTCCATTCTAAATTATCTTAATTCATATATATTTTTTCCCAGCATTTGAAGTTACATTCCAGGGGTTGGCTTGGAAACTTTTTTAGTTTTAGTTGATTTGCAGGTAATGAAATGTCTGTCGTGCATGCACACATGCACACACATCTCCCCATTTCTGTTTCTCTGTCTTCTCACCTTCTCAGAGCTGATATTTTAAGGTGGCCCCTCTGAGGTCCTATACTCACTGCTCAGAGCTCCTGTGCAGGGCTGTGGCAGGAGATGTCACCAGTGCCCTTACCGATCTACAGGGCTTAGTTCTGCTCTTGGTGTGGAGTTGAGTCTCCCCCTTCCTCCTCCCAGCTCTCAACTTCATGGAATCTTTATCTCCTCGCCGTGGTCAGCAGAGCTCTTCCGGCTCCTTTGGTAACTGGGATAGCCCTCCCCCTAGAGTCCGGAACCCCCACCCACTCAGTGCTTTGAGTTCTTCGTCCACTTCTTTTCCAAGGGGCAGCTGTTCTTGTTTGGGAGTTTGGCGATCACTCTTCCATTTTTACTTTTGATATTTTATCACTGAGTACATTGCCTTATATATTAGGGGGGAAAGATATCTCTAAGTGTGATCTTCAGGTGAGAACTAAAATGGAAGTCAGCCCGAGATGCTTTGATTCCTCTACTAAATGGAACCAATTTAGGCTCAAGCTGAGGGCCTGCTATGAATGTGTGCATGTGTGTGTTTGTGTGTGTAATAATAATAGAAATGTTTAATTACAATAGTTTGGATGCTGGGCATTTTGTTGAATATATTACAAGAATCAGATTTTTAACATGGAGATATCCCTTCACTATTGAAACTCCATATGCCAGAGTTCCAATACCCTCAAAACCGAGACAAATACAAAGAATAAAATTTCCAAATAAGTCTTACCACCTTTGAAACTTCTGGAACAAGACAGACTGTAGATAAATAAATGAATTAAATAGAAAATAGATGGCTGGATAGCTAAAATTACAGATTTAGCTCATTGTTAGCAAAGGATTCAAGTCAGGTAGGAAAATGAAAACCTTTTGAGCTAAATCTTTCCATTAATTACATTCCAAATATAGGAACTGTATGAAAAATTAAAGCCACTGAAAATCTGGAAGGATAAAAACAGCTACTTTTATATCACAAATGAGACTCATCTTTTATATGTGAGACAATATCACCTATTTAAATCTTAAGCTATTTTTGCATTTGTTTCATCTGTGCAGGTCCTATATTTAAGGCAGACGTGTGCTGGAGGAAACAACGCCTACTTCAGTGGATTAATTTAGTGGATTCGCTGGAAAAATAGCCTTACCTTCACCTGGATTAAGAAATATTTACTTTCACTCTGCAGATGTCAAATGAGAAAAAAAATGATAGGGCTCTTGGTCTCAAGAGAAATGTCTCTTTGCAGTGGTGTAATTTTGTGCTTTGCAAATTAAATTTCTTCAAGCAAAAGTTTCACTTTATTCTGTGAAAATAGACTCTGTGACTATAATACTTTTCTTTCCCAATTTTAGGTTTTCTACATAAGCTTAAAAGAAGTTAAAAATAGCGAAATAAGACTCAGTAAACAAAAATTAGAAACTGTAAATCATTCAACTGATTAAGAAGAATGTAACAAAGTTGCTGTAAAGAATGTATATCTTTATTTTTGCAGAAATCATCTTTTTTTTTTCAGTCTGTTTATATTGCATCATGGCCCCAAATATAATTTTTAGGTAAGCAGACATTTTGAAGAGACCTTTTTTTTTTTTTTTTTTTTACTTAGAGATATTTTTCAACAGATGGATGAAACTGATTTCAAAAACTTAATAGTTTCGTTAAACAGAAAATATTTAAGTAAAGAACTGTGCATTTAAAAAAACCAAAGTCAATTCATACCAAATGTGCAACATAAACATACTTTTATTCAGATCTAAGTATCTGGGGGTGAAAAGCTTAATGAAATCCAAGCTTTTCCCTTAGGGGGACTAAAGAGTAGAGGGGGGTCATGGTGAGCGTTATGGATTTTAAAATAGAAATGTGTACTCAAAAAAGGGAGTTGTTTCTATGGGAATTGTCAAAACAAAAATGAGTAGGCAATGTGATAGGTTCTGTACCCCAGAAAAAAACCCGTACTTAGCCTGAATCTGCTTCCCTGGGAGGTAGCCCCCTTGCAAACAGGACCTCTTGAAGACGTGATGTCCAGTTGAGGTGAGGTCCCCCTGAGAGCGGGGAGATTTATAAAGAGGACCTGGAAGCCACAGGAGCTGGAAGAGAGACGACATCGTCGTGTGACAGCAACCCCAAGGAGCCCCAGGAATGCTGGCAGCCAGCGCCAGAAGGCTGCAATCTTCAGGGAGAAAGCCAGGCTTTCCATTACCTAGACTTTAGACTTCTTCCAGCCTCAGAACCCTGAGCCCAGGAGCCCTCTTGTTTAAGTCCACTCATTGTGTGCTATTTGCGATAGCAGCTCTGGCACACTAAGAAAAGGAATAAGCAGCTTTGCTTCTGCCCTCGAGTAGATCATTTAAATGAGGACATGTGGCAGTGACCTGTACTGCCTGGCAGGATCCAATGAATGGTCGAAACAGGAAGAAAGGGCTGAGACATGACTAAGTCAGAAGGCATTCTTTTGAACAAGGGTAGAGTCTGGGATGGGGGACATGGCATGGCAGAGGGGAGGTGGTATTGGAGCCATGACTTGAATGACAGATGTTCAAGTGGCAGAGAAAATGGTCTGAAATAACACCAAGTATTAAATTGATTTTCATGCCATGCTTTCATCCTAATTTTGGAAATCTGCTGGCCTTTTTAAAAAAGTCAATTAGGTCAGTCATCTTAATTTGTTAAAGTCTACCCTTGATGGAATGGCATGAGACGGGGAAGGGAAGACAATGAAGGAGCAGGGAGTCTGGGAGAAAAGTTACACCAGAGGCCACCAGCTCAAGCGTGGCAGCCAAGGTCTGGGGCAGCTGGAGCTCAGCATTTGAACCCCAGTACCCTAGGCCCAGAAGAGCTAGCCAGGAACAGGCTTGAGAAAGCAAGGGAAAGAAAAACGGTCAATATCAAAGGCAAGACCGCTAATCTCAAGTTTTGCTTGAGGCTCACCCACGTCCTTCCTTGTAAGCTTGCCTGGTCCCAAGCCCAATCACTGCTCTCTTTCACCATCTCTGGCAGGAGAGAGGAGCTAGGGAGATGCAGAAAGCAGCCTGAAGTTGTCTGGCTTGCACAGAGCTCCCCAATACTCTTGAGCATTATGTAGAAGAAAAGGAAAATGGTTTTAGGATGAAAAGTATTTTTAAAAATTAAGGACTTTTTTATTTGAAGCATAAAAGCCAAAAGAAATATTGGTACACAAACACGGTTTTAAACCAACTTCACCATAAACTTCTTTTTAAGGAATTACTAGGGATTGAACCTGGGACCTTGTCTGTGTGAAGCAGGTGCTCAACCACTGAGCTACAGCTGGTTTGCAACCATAAATTTTAAAAATGTCCTTGAACCTGTGATTTTATCTTATGGGGAAACAGGGGATAGAGATGAAATAACAGAAAACAAAATGGTCACTCACCATCGGTGTTTGCCCTGATAACTAGAAGAGGGTGGAAAATCACATTAGCTTAATTTTTAAGGTTGGAAATGAAATATCCATTTCCCATAGTGAGATGGTATTGCATACTAGCTACAAAGGCAAGTGGGTAAACAGGTTGCAGGGAGACTTATTGGCTGCTGAATTTAGTTTCCAAATTAAAGAGAAATTTAATGCATTTTAATGAGTGTAACAGTGCACACACAGAGAGAAAGCATATTATTGTAGCTTGCACACACTCCTAGAGATATGCAATTTCCTAGGAGTAAGATCTATAATTTGGAATTGGTTTAACAATTACTGTGTCTAGCATATGGCTGATTCTTGATGAATGTGCTTGATGTCAAGAGTTAATAGAGAATTTAAAAATCAGGAGTCCATGCTTACTTTGATGAATGTTTATTGATATCAACATGTGATAGGCAAAATATAAATCATACAAAAATAGAATCCACTATTCTGTCCATTAAGTGTTTACAAATGAAAGCAAAGATCCACCTCACTACATGTCCCCAAGTATCGGAAAGTATAAATGGAGGACAAAAAAACATATGCCCTTATCTTTCTATAAGCTTCTCCATCCAGACATAAAAGCGCCAGCTACTCCCCAAAGCCCATTTGGCATCTCAAGTTTTCCCTCCTGTCTATTTCCCCAGGCTCTGGACAAATCTTTCTCCACTGACCTCATCACTATGAATTTGTACCAAGTCTCACTTCCCAGAAACTGCTCACAACTGCTGAGCACTATTGCAAGGCAATCTGATAATCTCCTTTATACTAAGGTCTAGGCCAGTGCGTTCCAAACTTGGCAGCACATTACAATAATCTGGGCTGCTTTCTTAAAAATCCCTCTGTCTCCCCAGACCAATTAAACCACAATCTGGCAATGACATTTTTTACTGTTCACCTGGTGATTCCAATGTGCAGCCAAATTTAAGAAGCCCAGGCTAAGAAATGCCCACTGACTTATTCTATCAGCTATTTAGGGGGATTTGCTTTTCAACCAGAGCATTCTGGAAAGATCCTATCTTAACCCATTAGCTCCTAGACAAACACTCTCCTGAGATTTATTCATAGGTACAAGGTGTTCAAGAAAAACAGGATTCTGGACTCCCATAAATTTGTGAAATGATACATATTATGTTATGTTCTCAGAGATGAAAGTGAATGTGCCAAATACTGGGGGAAGCCATGGTTAAAACAACAAGCAAACAAACACACACACAAAAATACAGAAATTTAAAACCGTTTTAGGTTTACTTAATAAACAAAACAAATACAGAAGGAAAAAAAACCTTTTAAATGTATTTAACCCAGATTTCCCAAATTTATGCGAGCACTAAAAATTTATTATCAAGTATCAGAATTAGTATCCTCTGAAAACGAGGCTCTGGGATTCATCCATTTGGAAAAGGCTGTTTAATGCCCCAGGATAACTCTCCAATGGTGGAACCTGGGCCCCATGGAAGATCATGGGAAGGAAATCAGGGAGAGAATCTGGGAGCTTTTCTCAAACATTCCTCGCTGCCTTCATGGAAATTCTCTGGATCCCCCAACCTATAAAGGGCAGCTAAGAACACAGGACAGATTTTCTTTACCCAGGAAAAGCTGTTAGCTGATTCTTTAGTTGGTGTTTGTTTTACTTTATTTTCATGACAAAATTTAGATATTGAACTTCAGAGCTGGACGGACACTCAGACTTTGCCTAGAATAAGGT
This sequence comes from Tolypeutes matacus, assembly GCA_026826555.1. Taxonomy (NCBI): domain Eukaryota; kingdom Metazoa; phylum Chordata; class Mammalia; order Cingulata; family Chlamyphoridae; genus Tolypeutes; species Tolypeutes matacus. The sequence goes on from JAKSZT010054573.1 coordinate 1,850,134, forward strand.
TCTAATTTTCCCCACTGTGGAGCCTTGTCCATTCCCTTCACATCAACGAGCTTCAGCTTCATCACCTATAAAAGAGGGAACAATATCAATCCTGTCCTTCCAGTGGGTTTGTGACAATCTTATAAAATGCATTTTCAAAGAGCCTGGTGAAATGGCTGTTGAAATCCATAGAACATACTCAACATGTGACTGCAATAAGCCTTGGCATCTCCAAGTGGGAGCAACATGTACGAAACTCAAGGAAAGCACCACGCAGGGAATGAACACACATCACCCTTAGACCTTCCCACATAGGTACTGCAACGGATGTGGGACTTCGTCTTCACAGGTCTCAAGCTGTAAACGACAGATATAGACGCCAAAAGGGAAAGAAGCCAGATGAAATCTCTGCAAAGAGGTTTGATGGAGTTGCCATGACGAAGATGTCCTATGAGAAGACTTAAGGGGTACAGGACTGGGGTGTGTCCATCGAATGTACAGAATAATGAGGAAGAAGGGAATGTTGACTCCTAAGAGTAACAGATGATTGAAAGAAGGGGGCGATGAAAATCATTTAGGATGGAACCGGTGGAGGACTTCAAAATTAAATGTCATTTAGTTTTGGGCATTTGTTGACAATTTCTAAGGAGGGAAATGCAATGGTTGCAGCAAGAATGGAGTTTATTGCTATTAAAAGTTTTTGTTTTCTATATTACCTGGGAAATTGTGCAAGATAACATGTCCCCAAGAGTTAACATCAGATGCTCATAATTTTCATCTGTCATACTAGAGTGTTTGCTGAGCATCAGGAAGTGTTATTATATAGGCAGAGGAAAGTCCGCTTCTAATCTACATGCCACACCTGAGGAAAAACCACTTCTGCAAATACCAGATTAAGCTGCCCTCTGTAATAAAGATAGTCCTCTCCTTCAAGAAAATCCCATTAATGCTGATCTGACTAATTGAGAATTTGTGATGGCTGAGGCATCACATCACAGAATTTTCACCTTTGCAAACAAAGCTCTTCCTCATACATTGTGCAAATTTTAAAAGAAATAAATATTTACCTTCAAAATGTAATCTAATTCAGACCACTCTCTTCACTAATCTGGAGCAGTGAGGTTTACGGATTTTCTCTTTCAACATACAACTTACACTTCTAACATTTCAAAATAGAAACTCCACTGTATCCATTGCATCGCATCTATTCTTACATTTATTTTAAAGTTATCATTGTGTACATATAATTGTTCCAAGTGAGAATATTCAGTATTCCTAACACTTAAGGGTAGAGCTGTTTCTTTCTTTTTCCTTAAAATGGAAAAGCTCTAATTTTAAGGGCTCATGAATCTATATAAAATCAGAACCATTACCTGTTCTGTCTGTTGCTATGGATACATACTCATCTGATCTGTAGATATGACATAATTCAGGTATCTGCAGAGCAATATCATTGCAAAGACATCAGAGAAAATTTAAGCAGCACAGGGAACCAAGAAAAATAAGCTTTAAAAAAAGGTTTTAAAATAAAAGTGAAACTCCAGGAAACAAATTTCTGGTTTTATTTTATAACAGATTTTCTAATTTATTATTTTTAAAAAATGATTTTGTTTTTCTCTATGTCTTCTTGCTCTCTCGAGTACCTAAGTTTTCCATCTGATACTTGAAATGCATGGATCAACTGGACAGGAAAAAGGCAAAGAAGATTTTCCTAGCTTTGGAATACTGCAGAAAAATAACATAAGGTGTTTGCAGAGGTCAAAACAATTTATAGTTTTGCTATTATAAACATTTCTTTCAAACTGTAAATTGCAGGAACTTTATTTGTTTAAAGACTCTTCTCTAGCACCAAACCTCTATTAAATTTTATTGAATGACCTTTGATGAAATAATAGAGCTATGTAGGATTTGTAAACGTGAACTCTCAGAATCCAAAGGTGCCTATGAAAATTTAATACTGGACAATGACCAGGTACTATTACTGTAAATAAGGCCAGCTGATACGTATGCATGGGTGACTAGATGGTTGAGCTAGGTGGTAGAAGAGAGACATATACACCACATCCAGATATTAAGTGCATGATTAATTAGTGGCACTGGGCATGGTCTTCTCACTGTAGCCAAAGCATGTGTCCACCTCCTGAGATCATAGAAATAATATCAAAGTGACCGATAAATAGTGACTTTTTGTAGAAATTTTACATTTCTGGCCATATATTGCTTTAATCAAAAGTTAAAATTTCAGGAAATATAAAAATGGTCAAGGGTATTGAAATAACTAAGAAAACTTACAAGTGCCAATGAAATATTAAAGAGAAAAGCAGACCAGAGGACAGAAAGAGTACACTCTGGTGCAGGGGAATGCACTGAACAAAGGGGATGATTGGAAATAAAAAGTGAAACCCTGTGAGCCTAACACGGATGGGATCGCTGGATGTGAAGCATCAGATGACCGTCAGCGTGGAAGAAGCTGGTGTTGGGAATGTGAGTTTCACCTGTGAGCACTCGTGCCCTTGGCCTGTCTCTTTACACTGGCCCAAGCCCTTCCTCCATCAGCTACCGGCATGCCTCTGGCATTGAAGAGGACAGGTTTTCAATCACCATCAACAAGTCACATGGACAAAGACACAACCTGCATTAGTCTTTGCAATCTCTAGGATTCCATCACCCTGACCGCTGGAATCTTTAAGTGCTTTATCCGAAGACAGGAAAGTTGTGCCTCCATGAAATCTGTGAATGAGAGGGAATTGGGGGGATATAGGCCAACACTGCCACCCACCCCAGCCTTCACGAACTTTACAGGTAGAAGCACCGTTATTAGTCTACATGATCCAATATCCCTGCACTCGTTCACTTAGTTCCTCCAGTTCTTGTGCACGAGGCTCCGACCGGGCTGATATTATAGCAAAGCACCTTCTGTAATCAGGCTGTTCAGAGTCTGATATCAGCCTTGCCACTTATTAGCAGTGTGGGCTGCAGAAAAGTAGCTAGACCCTCCGTTTCTTCATCTGTACAATGGTACCCAACTGGATGGCTGTGGAGGTGAAATGGCTCAATATGTATAAAGTACGCAGAACAGGGTGTAGAGTGAAACAAATATTCATTCAATACTAGCCATTATTATTAGCTCCTCCTCGCTCATGCCTGACCCTGATCTTGGAGGGCTGAGGTGTTCCTAGAACGGCAGGAGTTGAGGGTCTATTGCGGATGGAGTAGAGTTTGTATGACTTCCCAGAAAGCTTGCTGTATTCTGACAGTAAGTTCCCTTGTAAGGATGCGTAAGGCTGATGCTCAGGTCTTTCCTAGTAGGAAAAAAGTCCCTCCTTCCTTTGATCATATGATGTTGTCCAGCCACGTCTTCCCCCTGCACAGCCAAACTTACTAACAGACGTGTCTATTACTTGCTTCCTCTTGCCTGTTACTCCCAAACCCAATGCAGAGTGACTTCTGCCATAAGTATGCTACTGAAATGAATCACCAATGCCACATGTCTCAGTAACATTCCTGCCTCCCAACAAAGCCCACATCCATCTCCTGAATCTTCTTTTGCCATAGCAGTTACTTTGAGAAGTTACAGATAAGTGTCTACATAGTACCACTGGTGAGGGGTACATTGGTAGCATTCTTTAGCTAAATAATCTATGGACATTATTGATATTTTATATCTTCTTTGAAAACTACTTTTCCACATGGCTTGGGAGACCAGACTGATAATTTATCATCCTCCACACTGTCACCCTGCAGGGAAATTTGCAGCTCAGGACGATGGATGTGCAGTGAACCTTCCTGGATTCTTATCTGCATGCATTTCCAAGTTTTTTCTTTCTCCCCTTATCACTTATGTTTCTAATCTGTAGAAAGTGGCACAGTTTCTGACTTCAAAGGGTGCCATAACCAAATAAATACCACACCATTCCCCAAACCTATGTGTCTCGGCTTTTGAGTAGAAAAATATTGTGTAAATGCAGACATTTCATATAAAGAGCAATGAGGTTGTTTCTGGGGAATGGTGCTGGGTGGCATGATGCAGAAAGGAGGCTATTTTCACTACCTGGCCTTTGTACCTTTGGATCTTCTTGCATGTAGAGCTTATTGAACTAGAGCTAAGTAGATGCTTAAAAAAAATAAATTAAAAAAAAATTTATCTGCAGGATACTAAAACTTGTCACTGTTCTTTGTAAAAAATAAGGTGTAGTCAAGACTTAGGGTTTTCTGTAGATGTTCCTTTATGTTTTCCTTTATTTCAAATTTATTCTTCTAGTAGACATACACTGTTAATGAATGGAGCCACTCTAGGATTCAAGACATGGATTTCAGAAATCAAGAAGCCAGTCACCATGTCCTCCAGTGTCATGTTAGAAAGAAACTCCACATGGCTTTTATAATAACCTCTGATGAATCACAACCCCTGCCACTTTGCCACTCCTCCCATAAAGACATGGCATCTGATTCCACACACTTGAGTCAGGAGTAATCTTTTGTTACCAAGCAAGTGCTCATTGCCCGACGTGCATAGAAGTCAATGCTGGGACACCAGGATTTCAAGGGCAGAAACAACTTATTGTGAAGCAGCCACACAAGGAGACAGGAGGTTCACTCAAATCTGTCTCCTCGAGTCTCAGTTGCTTAGGGTCCTCATGAAGCCAAGCAAAGGCTCCTCATGGAGCCAAGCAAAGGTGGAGCGAGCGACCTTATTTAAGTCGGCAGTCACTGATTGGTTATGTTTGGTTACAGTTCATAGTGAGTGGGCGAGTATGGGCTCAAGAAGCCCTTGAACACTGATGGAAGCTGGCTGGGGCAAGCACAAATGGGCTGTAGCCGAGGGTCTGTAAAGAGGGGCAAGCGTCTGGCCACAGCAGTGTTAGAAACTGCTCAGTTTACAGAATACGGTAACTACAATAACAGGTAAAAGAGCAAAGCTAAAATAACAACTACAATTACAAGCAAAACCGTTCAGTCAGTGGTTACACTTTGACTGATAGAATGTAGGGAACATGAGGGTGTGAGGGCCCAGAGGTAAGCTTCAAGAGACCTTGCAGCTTCAGCTCTCACCCTCTGGGAAAAGAGCTCTGAGACCACCATGCAGCAAAGAAGCCAAGTCTAGCTTCCTGGAGCAAGAGGCCATATAGAAAAAAAGCCCAGCTGCCGCAGCCAAGAGCCAGCATGCACTCCAAACACATCAGTGAAGCTGTGACTTCCTGCTCTACAGCTCCTCTGCATTATGCCCCATGACTTTCTCTTAGTGTGAAATGGGATTTTCTTTTTTGTGTTTTCCCTTGGTATTTGTATTTTTAGACTACTTGAAATATACCTAAAATTTAATAATAATGGTATATTAAATATGAGTATCGAATTTCAAATTTCTTTCCACCTTAGGAGTCTATACTCTATTCCAGTGCCTCAAGAATTTTTCAGACCTCTTTGTGCACTGCCTTTCTTAATAAATGGCCCCCTTAGGTATAAGTCACTGATGAATTCAACAAAATATTTAGGACTCTCAGCCCTTGTTCAGGTTTCTCCTTTCTTCCTTATTTTGCATGAAGACAATCAAAGCAGACTGTCTTTATCCCAGGTTTTGACCCAAAGGCTCTTTTTTTAAAATAATTTTTTAAAAAAGATACTTAGATTACATAAATGTTACACACAAAAAAATAGGGATTCCCATGTTCCCCACCTACCACTCCTCCCACAACCTCCCACATAAACACCCTTCATTAGTGTGGCTCATCACCTGCAATGGATAAACACATCCTGGGGCTTTGCCACTGAGCATGGACCACAGTTCACATTGTAGACCACACTCTCTCCCACGCAGTTCTGCATGTTATATGCTGATGTAAAATGGCCTATATCTGTTGTTGCAATGTCATTCAGGACAATTCCCAAGCCCTGAAAAAGCACCCGTATTACAACTGCTTTCCCCTCTCCCTGCCCCAATGTAATTTCTTCCATTGCTTGAATCGCAATATGTCTACAACAGAATACTAGTAAGTCCACTCTAGTCCATAGCTTTCCCCCAATCCTGAGGAGTCTGGGATGGTGATGTCCACTCCACCTCCAGTTGAGAAGGGGCTTATGTCCCATGGATAAGATGGATGGGATTATCCTGCCTGCAGCTGCAGGCTCTCTCCATTCCCTGGGATGGCCGTTGTCCATCATCATCTCCCCACCAGGTGTCCTGGGTGAGTCCATTGAGCTGTAGAGTAGGAGTTGCAGCTCCACCGAGATTCCAGGCCCAGCCGGCACATGGGCAGCCAAAGTTCATCCAGAGACCCAAAGGCTCTTGATGGCCTGGTGCCCCTGGCTCCAAGAGAAAAGATGAAAATGACGCAAACGATGCAGCGCTCAGTCCTGGGTAGGGGCTGAGGCTGCAAAGAGTTAACCTTCCCAAATCAGAGAAGAACAGGTGCTTCCAAAGTGCTCTCCTCCGGGCTAACTCTCAAAGCGTAGCTGTTGCTGTGTCTCCCTCCCCAACTGGAGCACAGAAAGGCAGGTTTGGGATGCTGGCAGCAAACTCCCCAAGACTCTGTCTGCCTCTCTGACCTGACTTTCCTCTCCCCCTCTCCTCTTCCGGGCGTCAAATGAAAAGAAGAGCACCGGGTAAAATAGGTTAACGGGCATCCCCTGCCTCTCTTCTTGTTGGTCCCACACATCTCCCACCTCTTTCCATATCTGACCAGCACATGACATCGGAATGACTCAGCTCCTGCCTGCACACCTTTGACTGGGACAGAAAATTCTGGGACATCTGGTCAGTGTAGATAAATATATGAGTAGTTCAGTCCAGAGCATGCTCACCTGTAGACCTGCTTAGCATCCAAACCAAGGGAAGTCACCTGGAGAGAACAGAGCCCCACAGAGACTCGCTTGGAGGATGAGGACGTCCTCACATTACATTACCTCTGCACCTACGGAACACATCGATATATTTAGAAGACTTTAGTCACAGTTTGGGTTATCTGCTCTATTTCCTTTTTTACAACAAATGGTTTTTCTTAACCTTCCAACTTCCTTGTAGAAGCATACTTTCCCCCTAAATATCGAGTTTCTAAACATCAAAGCTAGACCATGGGAAACTTTGCTTTTGATAAGAATATTTAAAGAAAATGCCTTAGGCTCTGAAGAAGGTATTTTAAAAATCCTTCAAGTAGTATCAGCATCATTGGAATAAGTGTGTGATCTACAAGTTAACTACTTTGGAAGGTAATGTTCAATGGGTAGAGGGGATCTGGTAGGATTTTTGGTTTTTTTTTTTCAGACAGTAAAAAGTAAACATACATCACACAAAATAGGGTATTCCTTTATACTCACACTTTGCATTACTGGCCCATTCTAAGATGAATGCATGATTTTAATCTCAAAACCTGGTTTTATTTCTCTTTTCCTCCTGATCTATGACACTTTATATTTAATGTTAACTCCAGAAGACATCCTATTTTCCCCACATCCTAAATTGTTAATAAATAATGTCAAGGGAAGAAAACTAGCATCGACTCTTCTAGCAGCCAGACTGTTGCTTAATTCAACAAACATCTATGATTGACCTTCAAGCTGGTTTCCAGCAGGGTGCACCGTTTTGGAAGAAGCTGATTTGCTCCTCTCTGCAGGGAAGCATGACGGTGCACTGCCCACCATGAGTGAGTGAGAGTTTAGAGGCAGGATTTCTTGTCCTAATAACGCCTCCGAGGCTGCCATGGAAACTGTCCTCCTCTCCGTCTGTCTCCTTGTTTATACAAGCAAAGGGAAGCTTGAGAGTGGGACTTTCAAGGTCCCTTCCACTTTTCTATTTCAGGAACCAACGCTAAAGTGCCCATTGTAATATGCGAAGGGACAGGTGGTCTTGTAACTAGAAACTAGACAGGAATTTCCTGCCCCAGGTTTGCACTACCCTGAAGGAGTCTCCTTTTCATTAATTCTGGTGGAGACACTGGACAAGCTACTAGAAGAAGCCAAGGCGAATCTGTGAGGCCAGAGCTTTGATCCTCTCCTCACTTTCACTGTTAAACCCTCCCCTGGGTCATTTTTAAAGGAGATAAAGGGAAGAGCCTAGGTATTGAGAAAGTTCCTATTGGACTCGGGTATGAGAACCATAAAAATGACAAAGAGATTTTCCTGGGTGTCTCCTCTGAGTACTTTGGTTTTAAAATCCCATTCAAGTTGAGTGTTATTATTCCCCTCAAAACTGATGAGATAAACGAGGCTTAAAAATGTTAAGGTCATCAGTATAATCATTCACCCCAAATCCCACCTTCTCCAGCCCAATGGAGAAGGAAACAAGTATTTACACAGCATCTACTCCATGTCATGTGGTTTACTAGGCAAACTTGGTGGTTATTTCTCTCTAAATTCACCACAGTATCCTAGGATGGATAATTTGCTCAAATTGTTTGAGTAATTTGCTTGAATTAAAATAGCTTATAAGGGACAGAGAAAGGTTTTTTTTAACCCCGAATTAGCCTCACTCTAATCCTCCCGTTTTCCCCACAATGAGCCAGACAGAAGGAGGCCCACAGGCAAGGATCCAGTTTTTATACACCAAAACCCCACATTAGGCTCAGCAGCCTGGCTGTGCTGGCAGGAGTTAACGCAGCAGGCCTGGTTTGCTCAAACCTTGCACGTTCCCAGGTTTCCTGACTGACCCTTGGCCAGCTCCTGGGAACTGAGCTGTTGGAATGTTCCAGTAGGGAGAGAGTTTTGCACGCTGGAGGACTTGAACCACAATGTCCCGGCTTGTCTGCAGAGCTCATGCAAGCACTGTGATCTCGGGCCAACACCAGTGTGGCTGTGTGGCACTGCTTCTGAATTTTAAAAATAGATACTGGGTTATGCTTGTAAACTGGTCTGTACCTGGGTGTGATTAAATTATGACTAGGGCTTTGATTGGGCCACGTCAGTAGGATGTCGAGTCCCTGCCCCTTGGTGGGCAGAGACTCAGAGAAAACTACGTGGCAGAGGAGAGAGCGGGAATCCTGATCCTGGAGCCCGGTAAGTAAACATGCAGGAGAAGCAGATATGTGAGGAAAGACAGAAGGTTCCATTAGACACGGCAGAGGCCCTGAGAAGAGAAATGAGCCTTTCACCTGAGATTTTACAGATGACCTTGTGGAGAAAGGAGAGCATCTGAGCCCAGAGAGAAACGAGCCTCGGGAGAGAGATGAGACTTATCCCAGCCTATAGCTGAAGTTGGAAGGAGCTGGGACCACAGAGCCTCAAGAGGAAGAGGAAGGCTGAATGTCAGCAGCTATCTTTCTCCAACACATGGCAACAGACTTTGGTGAAGGAAGTAACTTATGCTTTATGGCCTGGTAACTGTAAGCTTCTACCCCAAATAAATACCCTTCATAAAGCCAACAGATTTCTGGAATTTTGCATCAGCACCCCTGTGTCTGACTAATACAACCTGCCTTCCTTCTAGGGATCTCGAGCTTTAGAATCTGTGCTCTTTCACACAGACCCTGTGTATCCATGTGACTGATTCCCAATAAAATCCTTCACTGTGGGGCTGAAGTAAGCTTCCCTGGTGGACACCACTTTGTGTATGTTACAATCCGTTGCTGGAGGAATTAAAGGCATCCAGTATGTCTCCACCTGGAGAGGACTCTTGGAAGCTTGTGCCTGGTTTCCTCCAAACTTTGCCCACGCACCTTTTCCCTTTGATGATAAATTTTTTGTGTCTTTTCACTGTAATAAACTTTAAGTGTGAGTTATAACAACTTCTGAGTGCTGTGATTCCTTCTAGGGAATCACTGGACAAGAGGGGGTGGTCTTGGGGACCCCTGACACACTGTCCTTCCCTTCAAGAGACCTTCCCTTGTCTGGGCCTCCTGAAGATGGTGATGTGGCAGATTTCCCCCGAAATCAACACTAGGTCCCTGAGCAAGTCAGACTTCTTAGGCTTGGCGCTTGATTTGCAAGATGATTTGCAGCCAGCAGACCTGAGCTTGTTTCCTGACTCTGCTACCAGTAAACTCTGTGACTTAAACTCACTGAGCCTCAGAGCCTTCAGCTGTAAAACGAGGAGGGTAACATCCTAGGAGTCTTCATGGAACTTTCCCTTACTCTAGCATTCCTTTACCTGCTTCTGTGAGGAATGAGTGTCTTCACCGGGAGCAACGGCCCAGCCAGGCTCCAACACTTAGCCTCGAGTGACTCCATGCCAGTTCACATCCAAAGACCCTCTAGCTTTCCCCCACTCTCCATAGACTATTCTTTCTTTCTTCTATCAATGTATTCAACTATAGTCAGTGGGCTCAATATGGATGAAATGTAAAAGTCCTAAAATCTCATAATTGCAATTACCTTTAAGGATTATCTAGTCTAGCTCTTCTGTGGATGATCTTGACTTGGATTTCATCCCAAACAGATGTTCCTCCACCTTTGCTTGGATGCCTCATGGGAAGGAGAACTCACTACCACCTGTAGTAGTACAACCCCTCCAGGCTTTACTGACTCTTAACTGAAGCTTGCTTCTGTTGGCATGAAATTCAGATTCCTGTTACTTCTTGAGTTTTAGCTTTTCTCCATGGGGAACCATGGACATTTGTTCTAGCATTTTTGAATGTGTGACTGGCATTGTGCCATGTATTTTAAATAGATGCTCACAATAACTGTGTGAAGTGAGCCTTATTATCCTTTCTAGTTTTATAGATGCGATTCAGAGGGCATTTCAAGAGCAGAGTTGCAAGGAAACCCAGTCCTCTGTTACTGCAAAGCCTACAGGGGTTTTCTCTCCCACTTCATCAGGCTGTACAATTCTCTCCCATCTGATGGGTGTTTAATGTGGTATCACTTCTCTTTGTCGGCTGTTTCATCTCCAAGTTCAAGGGTCTCAGGTCTGTCAATATTGCCAGTTTAGCCACCCCAGGCAAGCAGGGTCATTGTCTCTTGAATGTGTTCCAGTGTGTCTAGGTTCTCTAAATATGGTGACTAATTTAATGCTCAGGCATATTCAACCCTGCACAGGGGATGTCTCCTTCCTTCTCAACGCTATCTTCTGGGAATGAAGCCTGAGCGTCTATTATGTATTTTTGTAGTCCTACTTTTTAAATAATAAGATTTTTTTGGTGTTTTTTTTTTCCCTTCATGCTCTGCTACAGATCCATAGTCCACTTTCTTTTAAAGTTCTTTTTGGGCCTCCTGAGCACAGGATGGGACATTTGTACCCATCTGTTTTCATCTGTCAATGTCTCTTGTTGATGTGAGACAAGACTGGAAACGTTCAAACAGGCCTTTTTTTTTCAGAAAACACAGGGGAATCATGAAGTTCTCCACAAAGGCCTAGAAATAAAAATGTTTACAGAGTAACATGGTGCTGGTTTATGATCCTAACTTCAACTGACATTAACCTAAAATAGCTGGCACTGTTTGCAGGCTTCTAGCCCCCGGGTGTCTTTGCCTCTAAACAAAGGCATAACCCTTCTTTTCTGAGGCGAATTTGCCTTCGCACTGCTTCTATGATGTTCAAGCTTTATTCCTTCTGGAGTTTCTTCCTCCTAAATCTGCAGCTCCGGGACAATCTCTACATAGCCTCTCCACTCTGCCACTGTGTTCTGTCCCTGAGGTCCCTGAGATAGCCACTTTTAATTGGACTGAAAAGTTTCCTTCCTGGGTTTCAGGCCATCTTGTTCTGGCTTTGAATATGTCTTTGACCCTTTCCTAGAGGACCTTATGACCCAGTCTTTCTTTATTCCAGCTGGTATAAAGTTATTTAAATCCAGACTCAATCTACTGAGATATTTGTGATCCCTCTAAGTTTCATATCATGTGAAAACTCTTTTCCCATTCAACTAGCTGCTAATAACAGGCTGAAGACCTTGAAATCCAAGACGTTCCCTCCAGCTGTTGGTCTATTAATGCCACCCTTAGGACAAACATTTAGAGAGCAATTGTTTGCCTAACTTAGCCCATGTTTTCCCATTTTGCCTCTGATAGTTCGCAATCAAAGTGCAGGGGCAGATTAGTAAACCACTGAAGCAGGTCTTAAGCCCTGGCCCAAAGTACAGGGAACTGAAAAGAGTAAAACTAATCCAAAATATTCAAGTATGAGTTCATCCAAAATGTGTCCACCTCTTCTTTCTCAATGGATGCATGACTGGGAGAAACAGAGTAGCATTCAAATGGGATGGGAGACAGAAGGAGGGAATAATTGTGGGGACTGTTGGTGAAAAAGAGGGTAAGAATATGGAACAGGGTGGAATTAAGGAAAAGAGAAATGTCCCTGAACAGCAAAAACTGGAGAGATACAAATGAAGAATAGAATTCTTTTTTAATGAATTTTCATCTGCTTGGATTGTGTTTCTTTAGATAAGGCACTTCTGTGGTACCTACCAAGTGAATCGAGCATTCAACAGACTTGTGATATTAGATCGCATGTGTGCACGGAAACAGCTACCATGGAAATAGTGTTCATGAACAAAGGATTTAATATTGGGAATTGCAGCAATCTTGATTAGCTTGGCCATTTGTTTCAGCCCTCTGGTCTTATTCTCTGATGAGAAAATGTTGTGCAGAACAAATCTAAAATTACTTCTGCCACTGGTCTCTGCTCTCATTAGATAATTTATTTCATCTGTCACAGACAACTTTGTACATATATGTCAAATGCAGCAGAACTTTAGAGAAATTTACTAATGTTTTCTTTGAATCCATTTGTTTAGTCACACTATAGAGATGGATTAAAAACTACACATAAAAACATCAATAGAGTGTGGGTGTAGTGTGATGCGAATTAATTTTCTGTTAGTGAATTCTGAGAGAGATTAGATTCGTGCCTCTCAACCTGCCCTCTTCCAAATGTGCGATCCTGCTTCAGAATGTCAAGGGAAAAAAATCATGTTACAATCTTCTCTACTAGATATGATTTTTCTTGGCCTTTGAACATTAGAAGTATTGGATGTAACAGCCTGTCAACAAAATATGACATCTGAAGCAGTGGAAAGTTTCCAAGAGTGTAAAATGAATCAAAAAGCATCATGATCCAAGGACATTCTTAAGTCAATCAGTCACAGGCTAATTCTTAGAGGTTTATGAATTATCTTCATGACTGGATTTTAACTCATATTGCGTACTATGTATAAAATAATGCATGGTCCCAGCTTTAAGTGAATGTTTTCTACAAATACAATTTTATTTTGATCTGTTGGCTTAGTAGAACTGATATCTGAGTGTCATTAAACCTTTCTTTATGAATCTTGTTGGTCAGCATTTTTATGGGGTCATGGCCTTATGCCGGCAGGGAATTTTGAATGAATTGGTAATTGATTATTGTTTAAAAGCAATATATTAGCTCCACCAGTTAATAGCCTTGCCTACCTCAGTGGTCAGGTTGAAAATTCTAAGTGCATCCAAATAGCTGAGCTAGAAACTCTTTCAAGCTCTTTAAGTCCATATGTTCTTCCCTAACCAATTTTTAATCGAAGATGCAGATGTCAGGGCGAGCACTTGAAAACGGAGGGGCTTTATCAGGGCTTTGCCTGATGCTGCAGCGCCTGCAAGCTTTTCCTTAATCGGCTCTGCTCACTTTGACACACCACCCATCCATGCCTACCTTGCCATTCTTTGCATTTCACGTCTCTCTATTCTCCCACCTTTCCCTAAAGCAACCTCTATAACCTAACACTTTCTTCCAATTGACCATTTCCGTTGGACACTTTTCTCTTGCCATGAACCATGGAGAACTAAATCCTGGGTTCCTTTTATGTACTCCTGGTTTCCATGTCTCTGAGTGACAGGAATCCTGGCCATCTTCACAGTTTGGTCATTGACTTCCATTCTGCCCATCCAAATCCCACAGCTGTCAATTCACTAATGAGTCATGAGGGCGTAAGAGTGATTTTGCAGCCAAAGAGCAAATCAAAGTGAGGCAGAACAGCGATATCATGCCTGTTACCATGATCAAAAAGGCTTCAGAATAAGCTGCAAAATTACAAGACGAGTACAGGCTCATTATAGACAATAATAGATAAAGGAAGAGAATTTACCAGAATTTTACCACTCACTGTTCTATTTGGCACGATAATGTTTATATTACAGAATCGCAAGCTCTGTAAATATTTTGTAATGTATTTTCTAAGAACTTATTTTAGATTGCTAAAAGCTGTTGGGAGCAATGTACCAGAAATGGGTTGGCTTTTATAATGGGAATGGATTAGGTTAAAAACTTACAGTTCTGAGGCAGTGGCGGCTCTGCCAGGTTGGCCCTCTCCTTCTCCTCCAAACTCCCTTTCTCTCTGAGCTCAGCTGTGGGAGCTCTATGCTCTCCTCCAGGCCTCTCTCTCAGCCTCTCCGTGCCTGTGTGCTCTGCTGATTCCAGCCTCCCGCTCTCTCAGCCTCTCGGGGCTTCTCTGTCTCTCCTGCTTTTTTCTGTGTGTCTCTGTGTCTATGGCTTTTTCTCTCTCCCGTTTATAAAGGACTCCAGAAAGAGGACCAAGGCCTACCCCGGGTCATGCCTCACTGATGTAATCCAATCAAAGGCCCCCAACTGAACCCAATCCAATCAAAGGGTCCCACACCTCCTGAATGGATTAGCTTCAAAAACATGACCTTTCTGGGATCCACAAAAAGCTCCAAACTGTCACAGCCCTCTTTCTAGATTTCTAGATTTCTGGCGTGTATTTGTTATTAAATGAAACAATTCTATAGCCGCTATATGCTCTTATCACTAAATATCATGAACATTTTTTCATGGAATTATGTTTCCAATTTATTTTATTGTTAATTGTAGCAGAACATTCCATTAAATGGCTATATCATGATTTATTTGATCAATCCTTCAAAGCCCAAATAAGGGTTATATTATCTTAAAAACTGCAGTTTAACAGTCTTATAAATAAATCTCCATATATTCACAAAATAATTGTTTCCTTAGGAGAAATTCCTACCAATGTAATTGATTGTTTGGTAGCTTTGAAATGTATGTGCCCTAGAAAATCAGGTTCTTGAAGGCAATTCATTCCTGTGTAAACATGTTGTATGCAGGAACTTTTGCTGAGGTTACTTCAGTTAAGGTGTGACCCGGGGTGGCTCTTAATCCTTGTAGCAGTTTGATAGTGTATATGAATTCCAAAAATAGACATTGGATTCTGTTTGTAAATTCATCTGTGCCTCTGGGTTTGTTAGGTTGTATTGGATTCAGAGGTTTCACTTTACTGGATTAAATTATGGTTAAGGCTTTGCTTGGGCCACATCAGTAGGACATTGAGTCCCTGCTCCCTTGGTGGGCGGGGGCTCACAGAGAAAATGACAAGCAGAGGAGTTAGTTGGAGTTTTGATCTGGAGCCCGGGAAGTAAGCACACAGAGAAGCAGATACGTGAGGAAAGAGAGAAGGCTCCATTATATGCGGCAGAGGCCCCGGGAAGAAAGACGAGCTGTCACATGATGGTCTACAGCTAGTCTTGCAGAGAGACCAGAGCCGCTGAGCCAGGAGAGAAACGAGCCCTGGGGAGAGAGACAAGACTTGTCCCAGCCTGCAGCTGAGATGGGAAGAGGCTGGGACCATGGAACCTCGGGAAGAGGAGGAAGACTGAACTGTTGCAGACATCGCCCACCCTCTTGCATCAACACGAGGCAACAGACTTTGGTGAGGGAAGTAACTTATGCTTTATGGCCTGGTAACTGTAAGCTTCTACCCCAAATAAATACCCTTTATAAAAGCCAACAGATTTCTGGTATTTTGCATCAGCACCCCTTTGCCTGACTAATGCAATCCTGTTACTGGAGGCTTTTATAAGGGAATGTAATTCAGATAAAGAAAGAGAAAGCCATAAAAGCAAGAAGCTGATAGCAACAAAACTCTGAAGAGAAGGGAGAGACAAGCAGATGCCACCATATGCCTTGCCATGTGATAGAGGAGTCCAGGATCGCCGGCAACTGGTCTTTGGGGAGAAAGCATCACCTGATGATGCCTTGATTTGGACATTTTCCTCAGCCTCAAAACTGTAAGCTCGTAAACTTATGAATTCCCATTGTTAAAGTGAACACATTTCATGGTATCTGCTTTGGGCAGCTTAGCGAGTGAAAACAAATAGTATGTACTATACAGTATATACATACACTCACACATAAACACCTATGTTATGTGTATACACATGCATATATAAAATATGGTTCTATTTGCATTTCTATGGTAACAACTAAAGTTGGACTTATGTTCATTTATTTGTATTTCCTTAATGAATAGACTGCAGTGAAGTGTTCATTTTCTTCTTACTGACTTAAATAGCCCATTTTGTGTTACAAACATTGACATGTGTCATAATTTGAGAATATTTCCTCCATTGTTACATTTGTTTAACTTTTTAAATGTTTTTGACCAATAGTCATTTTTAATCAACGTGTAAGGACTTTTTCCAGTTCTTTCCTTTATAGTATCTGCCTTTACTGTCATGCTTGTACTTCTCTCTTACTCTCAGATTATATAAACATGCATTTCTATTTTTATACCTTATGGCTTAATTTTTTCATTGGCATTTACACCGCCCTATTTACTCTGGTGAATAGGGGAACTGGGTACTCTAACTTCTTTCTCCAGTGCCTGAACACCAAGGCACAGCCCTAAGCCTGTATGGTAATGTGCAGTCCCCAGACATCTTGCCTGGGTTGCCACATAGGTAGCCTAAAGCAAACCCCTCCCAGCACAGCTCCTTAGTGACGCTAGGAGTCCCCCAGCAGAGCTTCTGATTTAACTGTCCCTTGCATCAGCCTCTGGAAAGTTCTCACCAGGTGAGTCTAATGCGCAGCTGGACTCGAGGACCACTGATACAGACCAGAAGTCTACACACCTTGACACCTGTGCTTCTCAAACGGCTGCTGACTCACTGGTGTCAGTTCTCAAAATGTTTGCTAAAAATGTTGAGATTAAGCATTAGAAAATGTTATTGCAGTTCAGCATTCTGCAGTATACAAGCATGCCTGCCAATGGGATGTGGCATTGAAGCTCTGCCTAGCAGAAGGCTCTCAGGGTGCAGCTACAAAACCTGGAAAACGTTCTGGAACAATTAATCTGATTAAGAAGTATGCAGAATATAAATCAAATCTCCACTTCCTTCATACAGAGAGACTTGCTGTGGAAACAACAAAAAAGTCAGCGCTACTAAGCAGTATGCTTAGTGGCACATTAAAAGCTGTGAATACAAAAACGCTGTGGTATAAATTTGAGATATTTCCCTTATCTTGTGAAAGTAGAGAAGATTCTTATAAACAACTCCTCTTTAATGCTGAAATACGATGATGATAAGGGGAAATTTTTGTTGAGAATATTTGAATTATGGAATAAACTCTTAGGGCACCTGCAAGATAGGAAACCTGGTAAGTTTCTAGCAGGTTCTCAAAATGTCGTTGACTCACTGGTGCCAGGCATAGCATTGTTTGTCACAGACACTGAGATTAAGCATTAGAAAACTGTATAGCTGTTTGATTTGTTGAGACATCCTGCTAGGTTTCCTATCTTGAAATGGGCAACGAGAGTTAATTATGTGCATGATGTCTTTGTTATTTTTAATGATATCTCATGTAAGGAAGGAATTCAAAGTGTTTGTCAGTGTTAGATGGGACTGATGTATAAAAACAAAATAGAATCCTAGAAGTACAGAGTTTCTACAGATTGTTATGGTGTGTTGTATAATTTGATAATTATTGAGGTAGGTGATGCTCTTAATAATCTACATTGGATAAAAGTTATTGCCAAACAACTTTCAAAGTTCATAGAACATTTCCAATTTTGTTTGCCGTGAAAAGAAGAGCCTTGCCTAGGAAATTCATGGATTCAGATTCAACTTCTTCATGGAAGGATAATTCAAATTAACTTAAACTTTATGGGAAAATTGTTGCAGCTGTCTACTGGTGAAAGATTGCAGATGAATTTTGAAAAGAAAACATCACTTGCCTCATTTTTGATGAAATTAAAACATAAATATCCCAAGGTAGCTGAAATTGCTTTAGAATTCCTTCTTCTAGTCCTATCAACATATTTCCATGAGACCAGTTTCTCCACTATGAGTAAAACAGTTTAGGTAACAGTACCTTTCAACCTACATTAGCGACCTGCACAGCAAGAAGCAGATGTATTTGGAATTCTAGAACTTTAAATATTTCCTTGGTGCTATTTATATTCAGAAGGTAGATATGGGCATTTCACATGGGCAAACATTATTTCCTCCATAACTTTGACTTTAGTATGATGGCTAAATGACAAGACGGCAGGTTCACTATCAATCATCTCTCTGCGCATTTTCAGTAAATAATGTGAATGATTTTTATGCTTTTTCCAAAGTTATATTTATCTTAATTCAATTATTTATAAGTAATTTTATGTCAAATGAATCCAATATTAAAAATTGGGGCTTATATTTTGAATGTCTTTTTTTGGTCCATTTTTTTTAGTAATTCTATTTTAATGTATTGTATGAATGTTTCCTGACAAATTGGAAGTTACAAAAAACCTCCCCTTCACCACAAAGAATTTGATAAGCATAGCCATCCTTGTCCAGGTAAGTGAAATTCAGAGAAAGGGGTGCAGCAATTTATTAAGCAGCTCTGTTTTGGTTGGATCAAGTATTGATGGGTTTTATTCCAACACACTTTTTATGCAAAACATTAATATTATTAAAATATTAAAAGAACTTGTGGCTAATTTGGACATTATATGGAAAGATTCAAGATCATTAATATTATTTTGATATACATCCACTCGTGGGGATATAGTTTTAGATTTTTAATCATAGGATACAACATTTTGTTTTCTTTTCCATTTGTCATCTTAAAAATGTTCAAATATTGTCACATAATTCTTTTTTCTGTCACTTTAATGATTATTTAATAATATGTCACAGATTTATTTATTCTGCCTTTTCTATAGAAAATATAAAGTAGATATATATTTAGTAATACGTATATTTATAAGTCTTTGTTGGGTTTGATTTACAACTGCTCATATGTTTATAGCATTTGATGTTTTCCAAGTAATTTACAAAATTATTCGATACTTACATACCCTCTAAGGTAGGGAAGGCCTTAGGATTCCCTTTGGTAGGGGAGGACCCATGCACGTCAAAGGATGTGCCCAAAATTACAGTGCTGGACCGGTCAGCTGGGAGTCCAGCATTTGGATTCCTAGGTTTCACTTCTCTTTCCAGTATTCCAGAATAAACTTCTCAGAAGTTGTCTATAATTATCTTTCCTGTCCTCATGGGAGTGACACCTCTAACAGGTTAAGTGGTCAGCCTGGAGATATAAAATGGTCAATGGAAGAAACTTGGACATACTCTTTTCAAGCCTTAATTCAACCCAGTTTGATATGGCATTTCTCAGTTAACATTTAACCAGTAATAGAGCATTTGAAGACGAAAGCACCTTTTTGGTCTTAGACTCAAATTTTAAAGCAATAATGTTATAGGAGTCGGTGTCCAGGTACTTGGCTGTGTCTCATAAAGGAATTTAAGGACACACCTTAGGGTAGGCAAGGCAGTAAAGAGTTTATTAAGAAATGAGAAAAGAGACAAGTACAAACCCGAGACGTGGGTGCAGGTGGGCTCAAGGTAGAGATGCGTGCTCTTTGCCCTGGGGTCCCCTGTTTTATGGGGTACAAGGCTCCAGGGTCTGCTATGATTGGCATATTTGAGACAAAGCAAGGGAAACTGATTGGGGGATTGGATTCCCTTAGGAGCTAGGGGTTGCTGTCCCATGGTGATTGGCCTCTGGCCACTGTCCATGAGGCATGAGGTAATATGAAGGTGGGGGGACATAGTGCCCCTCCTGCCCCTTCCCTCTTTCCTGCTACATGAATTTGCCGACAGCCTGCTGATAGTGCAGCTGTTGGGTGTGTGCTGTGAGCTGCAGGGTGTGAGCTACAAGCTGCCCCTTCCCAACTTGCCTGTGTGATTCAGCAGGCTGACGGGAGCCAGCAGGCCATCACCTCAACTTCTCTTACAGGGGTGTTTGTGTGGCTGATTAGGTTTCTGCCTCTTCCTCCTTAGGTCCCTATTCTATCCTGCCTCAATAAGTCACACGGTAGAAAAGGGAGAATAGCTTCTTCACATGAGTGCGCTTTCCTTCATTTACTCTGATTTATAATAACTAATTTTTG
Organism: Tolypeutes matacus; assembly: GCA_026826555.1. Lineage (NCBI taxonomy): Eukaryota > Metazoa > Chordata > Mammalia > Cingulata > Chlamyphoridae > Tolypeutes > Tolypeutes matacus. Next base: position 1,870,194 of record JAKSZT010054573.1, read on the forward strand.
GTTGCATCTAATTTTCTCATTTACCCACAAAAATGGAGGATGAATGGTTTACAGGAGAAAGGGGGATTCCTTCCTCCAAATCCAGATCCAAAGAAACAACCTTAAAGTAGATAATTGAGAAGATATCCTATAGCTGATTTAGCCATTCACCCATGGTAAACATTCAAATTTTCCTATTGTTTTCTATCATTACAAAAAAGTGAAGTACATCACCCTGCATGTAATGGTTTTACATATTTTATATGATTTTCTCTGGACAGTTTGCACCAATCTTGGCTTCCTGCATTATGTAATTGATCCCTTCAGCATAAACAAAGATTGTGTGTTAATATAGTCAATTCTGTGGTGCATTGTTCCAAACTGGTTAAGCTGGATTTTAAATTTGGGTGGAGGTCAGGTGCGGTGCAATGGGAAAGGAAGGTCTGGTGTATTAGAAAAGATGGTTTGTTACACACAGGTCCTGGGAGTACTCTGAGGGGCTGACAGAGAGCACGGTCAGCTCAGGGGCTCAACTAGCAGGTGGGGGCACACGAGCAAAGCAAGAGGGCCCTGTGGGCTTGTGCCTTTATTGTGTTCCAGAGGTGGAGGTCAGTAGGTTTTCCACAGGCATCAAGGACTGGTTAGTTTAAAGCAAACACACGTGAAAAGGTGAGGGGACTAGGGTCTGAGAGTGGCGGGGGTGGTGAGCTTACCACGGGGGACCACATGTGGGTTTCGTGGTGTGGATGGTGGCCGCAGATGCAGGTTTGGGCTCTGGGGAGTTGATGTCCCAGGGTTGGAAGCTGCTTATCAACAATGTTGGCCAGTGTTGAGGCAAATGGCTTAACCAAAGTAAAATGGAAGCTGAGTCAACACACAAAATAAATTTCGATAGTTAAAACATGCATATGATTAAATCAAATAATTCAGATTAAAAGAAAAATATGTTGGAGCCTGAGATACTGGTTCAAAATTTACAAAACCTTCCTTGCTGTCCAAATGCTCCATCCCTACCAAACCATTTATGCCATAAGTGGCTATGTATTATGTTAAATCAAGATGAATTTAGGGAACAAATTGAATGGAAATTTGAAAAAAACAATTCCATGCATATATTCTCTAAATGAGAGAGCTCCATCTCTAGTTGAGCATTGAGAATTTCCAAGAAAATGGACAAACATGAACTATACCTGTTAAAAATATTGTTCTTGGTTCATCTATTTTATGAATGTCATTCGCTAAAATTTTCAAACCAAACTTCATATTGTTCTAAAAAGTAAGCTGCACCATACATTGAAAATTTGATGCTTGTTTAAATGTGAATTCAGACTCACCTTCTACTGAAACTTGGTTGAAAACTAGGTGAGACCCCCAGGTTTCTTAGGAATGCCCTTGAGTTTCTGCATTAGCAAATTATAATTAACAGGTTTTCCCTGAAAATGAGCTGTGAAAGGATATTTTGTATCTAACTGGAAAAGTATTCATTTGTCTAATAAGAAATATTCCATTATCCCTGCTCAGCCACCAGAGGATTCTTTGAAGACAGTTACTAAGAAAATGCTTCACATCATCTTTGTTCTCACTTCTGATCCTTCTCCAAGGTCCCACATTAGCATTATACATAAGGAAGACTATTACACAACGTCCAGTGAGAGTTATTAGGAATTTTAAAAATTTAATGAAAATATGATGTGTTATAAACAATCCTGGAAATTTACTTTAACATTTTGCATCTCATCCCCATTATTTGCAATACACTACACGAAAAATTTATTTTCAGCATTAAATTATCCAGTTAGTGTCCTGAAGAGGACAGCAATAGCTTTATTGATATTAAATTAAATGAACAACAGTTTTATTAGTCTAGCAGTCAGTGAACGGTGACTCACATTTCCAAATAAACATTTAACATGTGGATTGTTTTCTATGCCTCACTAATGCTGGGAGACAGTGGAGGGTATCTCTCTGAGAAGATCCACAGATGAACCTGGACTAAATAGTCCTCTCACATCCCATCAGGTCCAGGTCTTGGCAGAGGTAGGATGGGCAATGCAGGCAGAGAGATTAGATGACTTCTCTGAGGGATAAACACAGAGTTTCCAAAGAAGCTAGGTTTCTTGACCTCCAAGCTGCTCCCCAACCTCATGAAATATTTATAAATGGATATGGGAGTAATTCAGCGGAGTAAATTTAATCTTCATTCTAGCCTAAATCGGATCTCTACAGTTGATGTAGGTAGAACTTACTGTCCTGTAACATCCAGAGTAGGAAGAAAGTTCACAAGAACCAAAGACACATTGGCCTTTGCATCCCAATAAATAAGTCAGTTCAGTGGTCAGTGGGAGTGGGTAATGGTCAGAAATGCTGGGGAAAGAGAAGGGCAGCGGAAACACCAAACAAGATGGTTTTGCTTGCCTGATACTACCTATTTCCACTAAATGGAATAAGCCATCATCTTCTCAACCCAAAGCATTCCACTCTCAAGATGAAAAATGAAAGAAGGACATTCACTTCATTTGTAAATTAAACCCATTCTAATCCGTCAGAAATTGGGAAACAAGTTAAATTTTATTGAGTCTACATTTTTTAAACTTCTTTTTATTGGAAAAATTTTACTATATATTTATCTAGGAAATAGCATATGACCAGGGGGCTCATTGGGACTCTGTGTTCTAGCAAATTGCTTGGTAGAGTTATAATATGAAATGCTTATTTTGAAAGTATGAACAAATGCTTATTTTGGCTCATCTAGAGATTGGCAGAAATCACCACTGATGAAGTGATTACTCAGTAAAACACATCAGTCATTAGGCAGGCATGGCTTTCCTCACGCTTCTGCAAAATTGTGTTCAAGGTACAATCTGAGGACTCCATTGATTATGACTATTATGATGTGGTTGAGAAATAGAATCACTGCAAACTCAAAGGGGACAAGTTAACTATCTAGGGAAGAGGAAGAACTTGTAGAAGATAAAACACAAGAAAATATGTTTTATTCTATCTCTGATTTTTAAACAGGTAACGTGTTCAGAGGGACGAAAATGAAAGACGCACCAAGGTAGTCAGTGAAGTCTGGCTCCCGGCCACCATCTTGTGATTTTCACAAGATTCTCATGTATTCTCTCAGAATATCAATAAGCAAATCGAAGGAAAAAAAATCAATGCTTCATTGTAAAATGCATTTTTCAAAAAGGGGATGACATGATCAGCTTATAATATTACAACAGCCTCCTCTTTATGCTCTGATTTTGAAGTAGAGAAAAAGAGCAAGAACCATTTAAATTGCTTTGCAATTACGGATGGAGGGCAGTCATTAAATAGGACCCATGCCAAATGCCCCTTCACCCCCAAACGGAAGACAAAGCTGCTCTCCATCATGGGAGATGCAGCTTTTTATTAAACAGGTATTCAATCCCTGCTAATGCCTCACCTCTGCAAATGTAACAGGAGTATCTAGTTATGATGATTATTGACTGTACATATTGTGAAGTTCAGAGTATAATATGCTTAGCTTCCTATGGTGGTCAGTGAAGTTTCTTTGTGAAATATTCATTCTTGTTTTTATATGAACTTGTTTAATATTTGACAATCCTAATTTTAAAAGATTTATTTAACACTTTTAGGCCATCTCTTAAATTTCATAGAAATGGGCTTATTGAAAATTAAGCTCTTGTTTTATTTAATAAAAGCATTAAAGTTACTGTAAAAATGTAACGTGGTAGCTTATATTTAATCCTAGATTTTCATTATGAATTTAAGAGCTAAAAGGCTTTTCCTCTCCGAGGATTTAACATGTATTTGCTGATAAACACCCTCTTTACTGGAATCTATCTTCATTCTTTGTATGTAGAGTCTATTTTAAATTATGTTGGTAGATTGCGGCTTTTTAAACAGCTTTACTCTGGCATTATCGACATGTAAACTGCACACACTTAAAGTGTAATGTGATAAAATCATTACCACATCAAGAGAGTGACTATATCAAACTTCCCCAAAGGTGTCCTTTGACTCTTGGAAATTCTTCCCTCCCTTCTCCCTCTAATGTCCTCCCCATCTCCAATCAACCTCTAATCTATTTTCTGTCACCATAGATTACTTTGCATTTTCTAGAGTTTTAAATAAATGGAATTATGCAGTATGTATTCTTTTTCAGTCTGGCATCTTTCACCCAATGTAATTATTTGGACAGTCATACAAGTTATTGTGTGTATCGACAATTAATTCCTTTTTATTGCTGAGTAGTATTCCATTGTACAGATGCACCAAAATCTGTTTATCCATTCACCTGATGGACATTTGGGTTGTTTCTGGTTTAGGGCTATTACAAATAAGTATGCGTGAACATTTGCACCCAAGTCTTTGTGTAAACATATATTTCCTCTTCTCCTGGGTAAATACCTATCAGTGGAATGGTTGGATCTTATGGTAGGTATAGCTTGAACTTTTCAGAAACCTGTTAGGTTGTATTTCAAAATGGTGCCAGCATTCTTCACTGCCACCTGCAGAGTTTGGGAGTGCCAGTTTCTCTTCGTACTGGAATTTCAAGGTCAGGCAAGGCTCAGTGACCCACACAGAAGCACTGGCCTGGTACCACCCAGTGGACTCACCTGTCATGGCTGTTGGCGTGCACCTTTCCCCTGAGGCACGGGTCCAAGAATAGAAGACTGGGCATGAGAGCTGCTAAGAACCGCCCCAGGGTTCTGGTGTGCAGCCAAGCTCAAAAACCTCTCAGCTAGGGACTCCTGAGAGCCAAAGTGTTGAGACTTTATTTCTGAGAGCCCAGAAGTGCTTACTACAGAATAATTGGGCATAGTGAGAATATAGTTCTTAAATATTCTGTAGCCACTGATTTTGGCCATAAGTGAAAATTGTGAAGAATTAAGAAGGAAAGAAATTTATGCTTTTTAAGGACTAATACTGTGCTAAAAATCTTTATATGTCTTATTTCATTAAATCCCCACAAGAAGGTTTGGTTTTCAGTAATTGAAGATAAAGGGAGAGAGGCACTGACAGGTTGAATACCTTTCCCAAGATCACGCAGCTGGTCAGGGAGAACTAAAATCCACGCTATGGAGACCACAAGGCTCTATTTTCCTCAAGACATTTGTCTAATATTCTTACAGGCAAAACAGATGTACGTGAAAATACACAAGGATACAAGCAAACTCTGTATGAGAACAATTCCTGAGGAGCTCCACAACTGACAACCATTTCTTCAGCAAGATCATCTCAAAACAGAAAGATGGGAGGAAAAGAAGTGAAATAGTGTAATATATAGTCTAAAAAGCTCTAGAAAATATCAGCCTCAAAAGCAAACCATATTTAGATTCTTCTTCAATTCGTCAGGGAAGACATATGATCTATGTGGGCAGATGCTCGACAAGGCTTACGTGATGTAGAATACATGGCTTTTTAAACGTTTTAAAGTAGCTCCTGTGGCCTGGAAATGGAATGCTTTTCACACTTCCCTTCCCCTAGCTTCAGTTCAAGATGTCTGGGGGGAAACGCTTGTGATGCCTTTTCCTCACGCACAGGACTGCAGTACTTAAGACAGCGTTTTTCCTTTTTGTTCTTGGAGGCTTCTATTGAGAGGATGGGAATGAAATGATTCCTTCTTCTTGTCCTAAGCTGTAGCATCTCTGCATGCTCAGAGGGGTCACTTAATAACAGTAGTTGGAACCTGCTTTAGGCTAAGGGGGCTGGCTAAACCCCACATTAAACAGAGACGAAACAGGCTCAGCACTACAAGTCCTCACACCGTATTTGGCAAAATTGCAGTCGTCAGAGCTTCACATTTTTCGCATGATTAAATCCCTTCTATGTCTGGACAGTTTTCATGACTGCTGGAAGTCCTCCTTAAAATAAAAACAGTTTTAAAACAAGGCATTCCAACATTTCATACTTGATTGCACCTGTGTACTTCTCATATCCTTCAGTAAAAGAGCAACATAGAACCAGCAAACAATTGTTGAATTGATTTAGAGCTGTTTATACGTTAAAAAAATGGGAGGGTCATTGCATAAATGGCTCTCACTGAGCTCCTGTCCTCAAATTCACAGCCTTGCACCCTCCGCTCGAGTGTGGGCAGGCCTCACTTTTAACCAATAGGACGTGGGAGGCGTGACGGGATGCCAGTTCTGAGATTAGGTGACAGAACCGGGACTCCTACCTTGCTGGAGCTCTCTCGGGCTCTGGGGGGCCGCCAGCGGACGCATCGTGGGCTGCCCCGTGGAGAAGCCAAGGTGTGGCGAGAAGCCAAGGTGTGGCGAGAAACCGAGGCAGGCGTCTCCCCGGCAGCCCCGTGTCCCATAGCCCTCGGGGAGCTGAATCCCGTGACAACCCGAGGGAACACGAAGCAGACCTGTCCCCACCCGAGTGGTCAGAGGAGACCCAGCCCCGGCCAACAGCTCGTTTGTGGTCTTGTGAGAAGACCCCGCGAAGATGGGGCCTATTTGTGACCCACAAAATGTGGGATAGTAAGTGTTCTTGACTGAAGCCACTCGGTGTTGGAGTGATCTGTTAATTATAGATATCTAATGCCGTACCTGCGACTTGACACGGCAAGAAGCAAGCAGCTTCTAGCCTCCATGTGTCTCTCTTGCTGCAGTGGCCAAAGCCTGCCACTGAAGTGTTGTGGCGAAGAAAACGTGAAAATCCCGGTGGTTCTATGAGTTTAGGAGATGGCACATGTTAGACCTTCCACTGCGCTAACACAGCGAGAGATCTGAGAAACCACACGGAACTAACTCTTTAATTCTGGGTGTTCATGGGGCTCCCAAACACATCTGACTATATACCTCTCCCCTGCCCCTTTTCTTGTTTCCGGATCATCCATTCAGACAATTCTGCAGACTGTTCTTTGGGATGACACATGCATTGCTCCTCCATAAAAAAGGCTTAAGAGAAATGAGTACAAATGTGGATAGGAATCACTTGGGATCTGGTTAAAATGCAGACACTATCCAGCAGGTCTTGTGTGGGGCCCCAAATCGTGAATCTCAGCTGGTTTATGGATCACAAATTGAGTAGTCTAGAGGAAGTGGCCCCTACAGAAAGCTCTAGCTCAGTGGTTCTCAGGTTTAGAGCAAGTGCCTGGGGAGCCTGAACAAAAACTGATACCCAGGACAGCCTCGGACAATTTCAGTAAGAATGTCTCCCAGGGGAGGCCAGACATCAGCATGGTTACCACTCAGCAGCTGATGCTAATTGCCAAGGCTGAGAAAGGCTGGGCTAAGGCAGAGCTTGCATGCATATCACCTGGGGCTCATTAAAGTGCAGGCTGAGCTTCAGCTGGTCTGGGTTAGGGCCGGGGCTCCTGCATTTCTAAAAGGCTCCCAGGGGCCCTGCTGCTGCTGACACCCTGAGTCCAGCAGGGGGTGGGAAACTTCAGTTTCTAGTTGCATCTGGGCCAAACGCCTTCTTACGTTAGTACTCACCGTCCTGCTAACTTACGTACAGAGAACAGTTTTCGCTATCATTTCAAAGATGAAGAAATAGGAGGAAAGAACCCATTAAAAAAAGAAGAAAAAGCGTGATTAAATAAGATAGTCATTTACATTCGGTAAGATTTAAAAAGCCCGATTTCAGTATCGCTGGCCTTTTTCTTCACTTCTACTAAAAACTCCCCTTGACTTCTAGAAAGATCCAAACATAAATGTTAACATTTTTCTCCTCAGGTGATTCCTTCTCAAAAGGCAGGGAAGGCATTTAAATTTTTCCTAGTTGCATAAGAGAATTGTTTCCTTGATTTTATATGTTATCAAATCATTGAATTTATATGTTATCAAAAGGTCCCCAGACATACCAGGAAATAGGTAAAGCCCCAGGAAAATCCAGTTTAAGGGACACAAACTCTAAAGCACTGGAGTTGGAAACGGCAGCTCAAGCCTTTGTCACCTGTAGTCGGTTGCTCTGGCTGCTTCATACAAAACTAGATGCTGCAGGATCTGCACACGGTTATAAATAAGCACAACAGCTATTTTCTTATTCTTCCCATGATTCCTTTTCTCCCATGTAAAGAAATTGTGTTACCAAGCTTCCCATCCTGAACTTCTCAAAGGCACCATTATCTCACCCCTGAATTCACCCCCAAAGGGCTACTTACTGGACAGGGCAGTTGCCAATTTTATGCTGTCTTCCCATTTATGACAAAACGGGGAAGCGCCCCCCTGCCTCGGGGGCGTGGAGGCCGCCCCAATTCACCATGTCATACCGTGCCTGCGTCACGTGTGGGCCATTTTACAACCCGCCCGCGCTCACGAGGCCCCGCCAGCACCCAGCTGGCTTGTGTGAAAGGCAAGGCGATGCTTGCTGTGTGTGCTGGAGCTAGAACGGTGGTGGGAAGTGAAGAATAGGTACCTGATGTTCTTTCCCTTTACAGTGAAAAAGCGGGGAGAGGGGGGAAGAGCAGATACTGATTTTTCTTTAAGGAGACACTGAACATTCTGCAGATATTTTAAGATGTAAGCAGGGGAGAGCTAGACGGAGTCTAAGGGTTAGGAAATGGTGGAGGGCTCAGGAAGAAAAATAAAAACCCTTACAGAGCCTTGGCAGAAAGTACCTCTGCAGGGACTCTGGAGGCCCTATCTCATTAGCTTCAGGATAGAAGAGGGAGCAAGACAAAGGAGAACAAGGAGAGGATTGCGTGTTCAGGTACATCCGAGCGTGGCTGTGAGGATCGTAGGCTCTGGAATCAGACGGACTCAGCTTTCCCTCACGGCGCTAGGACTTCTGAGCCTGGTCCTCCCAGGCGAGTTGCTTTAATGTCCCAAGCACACAGTTTCTTCACAGGGCTCCCGTGAGAGACATTTGAAATGACGGACACTACCTTCCGTGTTACAATTGCTCAATAAACCAAAGCTTGAAAAAGTCAGTATTGATAAGATATCCACAGTGATTAAAGAGCTGCAATTAACGCTTTACCCTGCCTCGGCAAGAGGAGCTGTATTTCGTGTGCTGGCTCACCCTAGATAATAAAGGAAAGCTCTTCTTTACTCAAGAATGCAAACTATCAGTGGATAAGGAGTGATAGAGTTACCTGCAAATTTCTAGTGAAAAATATCGAATCAAGCAAGGATCAATGGATATTAAAACCATTATGCAAAAATGTAACGAGCAAAATGAACACAGTATTGGATGGTAACCCACTCTGTGGGTCCATACTGAGTCACAAAAAAGACTAAATAAATAAGTAAAAGGTGAGATGAGATAAATCTTCCATGCAGATATATTCCAAATAACGCATGCAGGTTCTCTGTCCTCAAGGAGGTGGAGCATAATGCCCCCTCCTATAGGTGAGGCTGTGCATAGCGACTGCCTTCCAAAGGGGTGGAAAGGAGTGGGGGAAAGAACGAGTTTGCAGGGCAGAACCCTGCCCACCACTAACTCAGCATCAGCGGTAAGGCCACCGCCCACCACTAACTCAG
>JAKSZT010054573.1:1879997-1952760 GCA_026826555.1 Tolypeutes matacus
GTAAGGCACGGAGATCGTACGGAGCCTTGGTGTGCTGTGATGAGAATGCCACTTTACCTGGAGGTCTGCCTCCCCAAAACACAGTGGCAGCATGAAAAAATATCAGTAAAATTCTGATTGGCAGATGTTCTACAAAACAGCTGCCCGGGGCTCGTCAAAATTGTCAAGGTCATTAAACACACGTCAAGTCTGAAAAGCTGTCACAGCCAAGAGGAGCCTTAGAAGACGTGACCCCTAAATGTAATGTGGTATCTGTCAGGGATCCTGGAACGGAACAGGGACGACAGGGGAAAGCTAGGGGATCGGAGTGAAGGGTGGGCTTTAGTCTAATGATGTATCAGTCCTGGCTTGCTAATGTGACAAATGGACCATGCTAACGCAAGATGTCGATAATATGGGAAGCTGGGTGGGGGCTATATGGGGGGGCTCTCTCTGCCAGCTTTGTAATGTTTCTGTAAATTTAAAACTATCCTACATTTTTTAAAAGTGTATTTTAAAAAGTTTTATGAGGAACTGGATATTCACGAGGCTCCAAAGTGTTAGCCCATGATATTACTTACTGTTACAAGGGGTGGGGGGATATGACATTACAACGGAGAGGTCAGATGCCCATCACACTAGCCCATGGGTCAATCTCTATGGTGGACAAGGAGAAACATGGGCCCCCTGAGGTAATTCAAAACCCAGCGCTTGGGAGGACTTCATGGAAAAGTGATTATGCTAAATCTACACAGCCTTGAGAACTGCCTTCCAGGTGATGAGACATACGGGGGTGTAGAGGGCAAGTCAACAGACCATGAGAAACAATCAGACAACTGTACAACATGAGACACTTTGGAGAGTAACCGAAACACTGCTCCCCCAACGAGTCATTGTCATTGAAAAAATATTGACATAGGGGCTGATGTAGATTCAAAGAGACATTAGGTCATTACAACCTTGATTCTTGATTCTGGTTTGAACAGACCACTTATAAATCATCTATTTTGGGGGCAATGGGAAAATTTAAATATGGGCTATGTCCTACATGATATTAAGGAGACTATTTCATTATTTCTTAGTTGTGTTGGGCATGAAAATAGTATCGTGGTTTTGGTGACAGACAGCCTAGTTTTTTAAAAGCTATATTTAGGATGAAATGTTATGGTGTGTACAACTGACTAAAAATTAATGTAAAAGTTGAATAAAATACGGCAAAATGCTAATAAAGGTTAAATCTAGGTAGTGTGTAGGTGGGTGTATCAGTCAGCTCTTGCTGTGTTACAAACTTCCCCAACCTGAGTGATTTAAGACAATGATGATTTATTAATGGTTGGCCTAACCTGGACTTCCCTTGGCATGACCTAATGGGACGTTGGATTGACGAGTCCATTGGACTGCTTTCTTCTCGTGGCTATGGCAGAAGCTGGAGTGGGCACGAGACCAGTCAACCGGCTGGCAAACGTCTCTTGGATCTCTTTGGCTGAAATAAGTTACATGGCTAAGGCCAACTACAATGGGATGGGGAAACATGCTTTGTCTCTAGTGGACAAAATTGCAAAACCTTACGACAAGGAGAATGGATTAATGGGAGGAGGGAAAAGTGAACAATAATGCAGTCTAGTCCGATGGGGGTTTATTACCGTGTGCTCGACTTTTTCCTGCATGTTTGGAAATGTTTACCAATTCTTCCCTAAACAGAAGCTCTCTTTACTGCTCTCTGTGATTCTTTTCTAATTCTGCTTTTCTGACTAACACACAGCTCTTTTTAATCTCCTTTTTCTGGAAAACTTCCAGATAACCCCTTTTCTTATCTCTGCATGCTACAAAAGTAACCCTGTGCGAATTTTTGTCATAGTTCTTACCAGGCTGTACGACATTTGCTTATTTTCTTGACTGTTTCCCAACTAGACCGAAATCCCTGAAGCCCATATCTGCATCTTTTACCTGTTGACACACAATAGCTGACACCGTTAGTGAAAGATAGTAGAATGAATGCACATATCAAATCATTCATTGACTGCATGGCAGAGAAGTATATTTCCTCTTCTTTTATACCCCTTGATTTTCTAGTAGAGCTGGTTGATAAATGTTGATTTATGATGATGAATTTGCTGTTTCATAAATTCATAGATTTCCATTGATAAACTTCCTTGCAAACCCGAAACTCAATGAGAGATTTATCATTCATACTTACCTGTTTTAGCATATTGTCATGATCTCAGAGGAGTAAAGTTATAGGAGGCACTGGGAGCCAAACCCGGGACCTCTGATGTAGGAGGGAGGTGCCTAATCGCTTGAGCCACCTCCACTCCCTGCTTTGTTGTGTCTCTCATTATGATTTTCCTCCCCACAACTCTTGTTGCATCATCTTGTTGCGTCAGCTCACTGCACCTGCCTGTCACATCAGCTCACTTTCTTTTTTTTTTTTAGGAGACACCGGGAACCTCTGCTTCCTGCTTTGTTGTGTCTCTCATTATGTTTCTTCTTCTTGTGTCTCTTGTTGTGTCAGCTTGCCATGGCTGCCCATCGTGCCAGCTAGCTGTCTTCTTTAGGAGGCACCTGGATCAGAACCAGGGACTTCCCACATGGTAGGCAGGAGCCCAGTTGCCTGAGCAACATCCGCTTCCCGAGATTTCTTGATCCAAAATACTATGATTGTGGGTGGCATCAGAATCAAGTCCTAATTCTCTATACCAGCTGTTTCCATCAACACAAAGGAATATACATTCAAGCAGTGCTTCATTCCCGAGTAGTCCTTTGACTTACACAGTTCAGTCTTCAAAAGTTTCTGTGGGTGAAGCTACTAGAGATCAGTGGTACACTGGAGGTATCCATCAGTCCTTGGCTATTATTCCAAATTCTGGATTTTTAGTGTGGGTTGTGTGGTGAAAGCCAAAAGAATTTTAAGTTTAAGAAAACATATTCTTAGTTTTCAATATTTATAAATAGTTTATGATGTATAAATTTGAGAACACAGAAATAATCACAAACATTTTATGTTAACACACATTTTTGTTGTAATATTATAGCATTATGCTTGGATCTACGAATTGAAGAAGGAAATTGATTAGGTTGTATGGCCTCGAAAGAAAATATTAAAAAATATATGAGGAACAATACAAGAAAAGATACTAAAATCTAAAGCCATTTGAATTTAACATAGCCATATCAAATATATATAAATCTATATAATTTATACCAAATGTAATATATGATATAGATATATATAAAATATATGTATCACATGTATATGTGCTGTTGGAATTTTCTAAGAACTGTCCCCTTGCAAAAGGAAAAAAATCTGGGACATGGCCACAGTTGGGGAGCTGAGTAGTGATCAAGAAGTTACTGGACGAGGCAGGGGTTTCCCGAGGGTAGATGCTGGTAGAAGGTGGTCAACTGTAGGCTGAAGGAGAGGTGGCCAGTGGAACCTGGCACCCCTATTCTTAGCCAAATGTCTAAGGAGAATACTGAAAGGTTGCCAGGTCTTGGTTTCTTCTTGGATGCCAGTAGAAATAGAAACATATCCAAATTAAGCCTACAGAATCCTAATGATTAACCCTAACTCCAATGTGGGAATCCAGGGATACGGCAAAGGGCAGAATCTGTGTCGATTTTTGAACCTTCAGATAGAGAATGCTGAACATGTAGGTACAATGTGCTTAAGGAAATAAGAGATGCCATTCCCCAAAACAGGCTTGCAACCAGAGGCTATCAGGAATGAAGATGATCCTTTGAAAGTTTAAAATGAGTAATATAGTCTTACATTAAAAGTATAATGAAGAACTCTACCATTGAAGTAAAATATTTGAAAACATACTATGGTATTGTTTAGTAGTATATGTCATATCACACATTCAGTTAATAAGTAAAACTGAAATAAAACTACTGGAGCAGAGAGAGTCTCTAGAGAAAGACTGGGACAGGATAAGGGAGGCTCACTTCTCCAATCCTGAGATTCAAAACTAGTGACTATCCTTTCATCATTTTGTTGCCACATCCTCTTTCAAACCTACAAGCATTTTCATTGAGTGTGTGTGGTTTCCAGAGGATGACAAAAATGAAATTATTTTCTTAAAACCACAAGGGCCCCTTCAGTCAACTTACTCATCATGGTTGTCATTTTGGTTTTGTAGGATTACTTTCAGCAGATTTTTTTCTCTTCTCATCTTTCCCCACTCCCTCCTTTTCCTTCTAATTTGTATGATCTTTTTCCTCCTCCTTCTTTCAGTAACGCTTCTTCTCCTTCTCTTCCTGCTCCTCCTCCAGCTCCTCTTCCTCCTCTTCTTCCTTATTCTTTCGCTCTTCCTCTGCCTCCTACTCCTTCTTATTTTTCATCTTCTTGTCTTTCTCCTTCTCCTCTCCTCTTCTTCTTTCTCCTACTCCAAGATCTCTAAATGCTTGTATTACTGCTGCTATACAATGATATTCCTTTTTTATATACTTAGGAACTGTGGAATGATATGAATGCAACAGTTACTAAATGTGAGATAGAAATGTGGGCATTTCAGAGCAAGACTTTAAAACGTCTCTGTTTCTGGAATATGTTTATAACTGTGTTCACATATATATATATATAAATATATCCATATTCCAAGTTGAAAAGAATATTAAAGTAGTCTTCCCAATTATTTTATTATGTCATAATAGCAAAATGTTAATTGGATCTATGGGTATGTTTGTTGGCTTTCTTATTATGAGCACAGCAATATCCGGTATTTCCTTTTAGTTCTGGGCCTCTAGGCTTCTTAGCAATTGAAAAAGAAAGGCTTTGAGAATACAAAGAAATGGAATATTTCTAAAATGGAAAATTGCTTTGTCTTTCCAAAGAATAACTGTTTTGTTTATGCAATCCTTGTATGCCAAGCCATGACTAGAGGGGTAAAAGGACCCAAAGGGAGAATTTGCAGTCGTCAAAACATGAAGGATTTAGAAATGCCAGGTAATCAATACACTTCAGTACTATGGAGAAGATCAGAATAATAATAGCATTGGACATTCCTTCAACAAAATTGTTATTGCACAGTTTATTGGGCATGGATGATATTGCTCTAAGACCTGTGTGGGAAAGCAAAAGCAAATGAAGATATCATTCATGAAAGGGAGAAACTTATAAGTATCCCTTGATTTTCCAGAATCTTTCACATGCTTGACCTTTTATATTTTACCCCTACAGTGCCTGGAAGGGATATAGTGAAATAGCTAGCTCCTCTTAATTTATTCACCAATTTATCCCAAGGAAACTAATGTTGTTGACAAAATTTGAGAGCAACTTATTGGGCAACTGCATCCAGATTCCATTTCAAAATGGTAGAGCAGAAAGCCCTCGAGTTTTGTAGATCCAAAGACCTTGATTTGAACATATTGGCCCCCCTGCATGCCTAGCCATTTGGTCTTTAGCAAGTTATATCTCTGAACCTGAATCATCTAGAACACAGATACATCACTATTACAGCACATGGATTTTTGTGGGAACTAAACTAAACAGTGAAGATTTATTATGTCCACCAAATATAGCACAGCATGAAAAGTGTTTGCACAGGGGTTTGCTTGTGAGCCAAATCCATCCCACTGCCTGTTTTTACAAAATGTGGATGTTTCACTTCCCTGGCTTGTAACCAAGGCCATAGTATAGGTTGGGTCAACAACAGGAATTTATTGACTCCCAGTCTCAGGGGCTAAAGGCTGGCTTCCTACGGGGGTGGGTATCTTCTGGCTGGCCGGCAATCCATGGGTTTCTTTGACTATTCTGACACCTGGTAATGCATGTGGTGGCCTCCTCTCCTTTCTCTTCTGAGTTCCCCCGACCTCCAGTTTCTGATTGCTCCTACGGCTTCTCTCCCTGTGGTCTTCTCTATGAGGACCCCAGTAATCCTGATTCATCTGGGCTACTTCCTAGCTGAAGTAACCCCATCAAAAGGTGCTACTAACAGCAGCTTCCCAGCCACAGGAACGGATTAAGATTAAGAGCACGTTTTTTGGGGGGTACATAACTCCAAGCCACCACTGTGAGCATATTTGCAAATGACATCTTATTGGGACACTCCATGTCCGTTGTTTTACGTATTCTCTATGGCTTCTCTTCAGCTACAAAAGTAGATTTCAGTTGTGTCAAGAGCGACTATATGGCTCACTAAGCTTAAAATAATTGCTATCTGGTCCTTTACAAAAAAAGTTTCTTGACTCTTGATATTAGCCATCTTAAAACTTTCTGGAGAAATATAAAAGCAGAGAATATGAAAAGGCATCTATTTAACAAAAAGGTAGAGGGAGGTGATACATGATTGATAGATGGATAGATACAGATAGATATGGATAGACTGATAGATGTAAATGATGGATGGATGGATGGACAGATAGATATTGTGCTTTAAATGTTGTTATATGCTTAATCATTTCATATATCTGATTTAGCAACAATAAGAGAGGCCAAGGAATAAAATCATTTCCCCCATAGTCCCTAATACCAGGTTATGAGTTTGATCATTAAACAATAATGCTACTCCTTCCTCTTCTCCAACTATATTCACTCAAAAATTCAAATAGCAGGGAGCAGATGTAGCTCAAGTCGTTGAGTGCCTGCTTCTCATATACGAGGTTCCGAGTTCGATCCCTGGTACCTCCTAAAAACAAACAAAGAGATGAAAAAAACAACTCTCACTGGGAAGCAGGATGTACCTCAGTGGTTGAGTGCCTGCTTCCCACGTATGAGGTCCTGGGTTCAATCCCCAGTACCTTCTAAAAAAAAAAAAAAATTCAAATAGCAACGCATAGCCCTGTAATATTCACTCTTTAAAACAGATGAACATAAGGAAATTTTCTTATATGATGCATAGGAAAACACAAATTAATACTACACTCAGGATTTATCTTCCCACCAAGTGGAATGTAGCAGCTGCTTCTATTATGTGCTAGGGGGAATTTTTATGTGTTTTCTTCTCCATGCTGGAAGATTCTCTTAACTCTTCAACTTGGCGTAGATTCCACTGGCAGTACCTCCATCTCTGATGAGCCAAAAATTCATGTGGTATTCAATTTTAAATATAGCTCACAAATATCTTCCAAGGAATTTTGTATCCTAGAGGCATTCCTAATATAATTTATTTAAGACAATTCCTCTTAAAATTATCCTGTATGATACAGATAGACAAGAGAGAGGTGGTTTTGTTGTCGAGCACAGGATGGTAAAACATAAATACCAAAAAAGCATCGTTGTTATGAGATTAACAAAAATTCACAAAGAGATATATATATGTCATAATTTATATAACTTGGAAAATAGGTATACTATGATTGTGTAAATTGTACTCACCAGATGTATTCACTATGCTACCCAAATTACAACTGATTTGACAGAATAATTTATTTTGAGTCACAACCCCCTTCATGTTCTGGAAGTGTGTGTCAATGAGTATTTAATCAAATCAATTAATGAGAACAAGAACCCAAGTGCCGAAACGTGAACCCTGAGCCCCAGGTAGAGGCTTAAGAGGGAAGTGAAGAGAGGAAAATTATATTTTTTCATGCAAACATTTGATTTAACCCTAATGCTAATATGGCTAGTGTATATTCACAGCATAAAGAAGGAAATGTGACAAGCCTCAAACTATATACAGACTGTCAACATTGCATCTTCTTTATAAAGTTCTGGGTACTTGACAAGTTTGCAAACATAGACAAATCAAAATAATACCAGTTACATGAAAAAAACATCGAGGACTGTTCTTTTCTAAATAACAATAAACGTCATGACCAACTGAGTTCTGTGTGCCAGTTCTGCACACTCACACTCTCCTTTGGAGCCCATTCACTAGACCTGTGGCTTAGTCACTCATTTTGCAGATCAGGGATAAAAAGCTCAGAAAGGTTAAATCATTCACGCAAAGCAACACAGTAAGTTGTGGAGCCATGGCAGGGCTCCTCTGACTCCATCTGAGTTCTCAATAACCACATTGTTTTGTAATTCAGTAACTAAGTTACTTGTTTGCACATTTTAAATTTGTCCACGACTTATTGGTGAAAGATGAAGAGCTAAGCATTCACTCCACACCGTGAAGATCCTACTCTTAGTATTTGTAAGTTTGCAATGCTTGTAGTGTGTGTGGCTTTGTAGAGTACTCTGGGGTGGGATGCACAGACTCCTGCCCACTGCCTTCAGGACAGAGGCATGTATTCTCCCCAGCTGTTGGGAGCATGGATCACTGCTTCTGTGAGTAAGCAACACTGGTTGAAGAGAGATGCCTCATCTAAGGCAAGCATCCTCCCCAGGTGCAACCTGCACTCAAAGGCTGGACAAAGTCAGAGTATAAAGTCTTGGCTACCTTCCCCCAATTTCTGACTAATCTGCAGGGCTACCCAGCTCCAGAGCTCGTGTGGCAGGATCAGTTGACCCGGATTGCTAGTACTGCCTGGTAGACCAGTTCTCCCTCTGCTTGATCCTGCTCCTTTTACTTCCCCATGGGTGGGGATTCTGAGCACACCTGCAGTGAACCTCCAGCATGCTCGAACATGGCTTTGCTACTATTTTTCCATGTCACATATTAAAAATAGAAATGCACCTTTACAGCCCAATCCTGTCGTGTTGCACTGTGCGCTAGGGATGCATTTTTGCTTCTTAACATGTTTTCTGCCCTTGACATATTGAAAACATTTTCCCACCTAATGGAAATTGGTATTTGTCGCACTAAAGAATCAAGAGCTCAGTGACTAAACACAACTCATTTCAAGTAAGGAGCTACTCTTGCTGCTCCCAAATTGTGCACCAAGGCACGTTGGGGTGCCAGAGTGAATTCACAGGAGGTCTGCAGAGAACTCATCGGGATGCCAGACGTATTTTAAAATTTTGAGAAAACACAGAAATAGTTGACTTCAGTTAGACACCAACGAATTACTAGTTGGAGGTGTAGCATTAAATCACACTACATTTTTTTCAATGGTGTCATATCATTGCACAGCTGAGTTTTTGGCACTAGCTGTGATTTTTTTAAAAATGGAAATGCTGCGTGAAAAATCATTGTAGAAGAGGAAATGGGAGTGGGTGTGTCCAATGTGATTCTGAGGTTTGTGAAATTACGCAATGCCTAACAGGAACACACTTCCCATCAATAGCATACATCATCATTTATGAACGACATAAAAATAGACTTTTTTCTTTCCATCTAACATATGTTTTTCTCAGATGCTTATTAAATTGTTAGAGCATAATTTTATATTAAGGTGTTTGGACCAAATACTTCTAAACAGAACCCTTAGGTCTTTCTTTGGCCTAAATGCACTGTGAAAAAAATTCCTGATACACGAAGGGCCCGTGAGCTGAGAACATTTGGGAACCTCAACCTAGGCTGTAAACGATTACAGGAAGTCAGGCTGACCTTGGCTGCCCTCTCTTGCTGAGCCCTCTGCTTTCAGCGTGCTTTTCTGAGCATCAAGATAAAAATCGTGCTCGGTTTTCAACTGTCCAAGAAGAGGGTTGCCTTGAGGGTCTCATGTACAGCAGTTTAACAGAAATTTCCTTTCCGGTAAAATTGCATTTAGAAGACTGTTTTTCTATGAAGCTGAACAAATGTAGGTTAACACTACAAAATGTTAATATCAGACAAAAAAACATTATACTAAGTGAAGGAGACCAGACATAGAATACTATATATTGTATGATTCCATTTATATAAACTGTACATATAAATCCATTTATAAAGATGAAACTTGATTAGCGGTTATGTAGAGCTGGGGAAGGGATGCTAAGGGGTGTAGAGTCTTTCTTTTTGGAGTAATGAAATTGCTCTAAAATTTTTGTGGTGATGAATGTACAACGTTGTAATTATACTAAAAGCCATTGATTATCCACTTTAGATAGATCATATGGTATGTACATATATCTCAGTAAAACTGCTTAATACCCAAATACATAATTGTGCAAGAATAGCCAGAAAGAGCAGCTATGTACAGCAGGGGAAATAGAGAGATTGAGAGGGGAGGAATTTTCTTGTTTGTTTATTTGTCTGGTTTTTTCTATTATTATTGAAATAATGAAAATGCCATAATAACTGAAGTAATGAACGCACAACTATGTGATTATACCAAATACCATTGATTGTAAAAAAAAGAGAGAGAGAGAGAGAAAAGTTTTCTTTTCTGAAAATGCTGGCTTAACCTTAAGAAACTCCTCCAGTGGGTGTCATCCCAGGCACCCTGGCAGGTGAATGAGGATAACTTTGGAGAGCTTAAGTCTTTCAGAGATCTCTTTCATCCAGGACATCACTCACCCAGACCAGACTTTGCCAAGGGCCAGCTAGATATTGAATTTATCTTAATTTTATTTCTCCTGCAAAGGTTCTCTCCCTCCATCTCCCTTCAACTCTTCCCATTGCCTGCCAGCAGCCCTAACTTTTTATTTAGCCGCTAGGAAAGCTGGTGATTTGGAGCATTTGTTCTTTCCTGCTGAAAGGCCACAGCTGCTCCTTTGATGGCTCAGAGCTGTTGTGCCACAAAATAATCCTCAGAGAGTAAAATGCAGGCTTGGTCCACCAAGTAAATGTATGGGGACAACATATAGTTATCTTCCTTTGTTCAGAGTTAATGGCTTTTCCCTGGTCTCCTCCCCTGTTGATTACCATTTTAACCTCCTCATTTCCAATGTTCTACATTATTATCATTAGGCTGGTCTAGAGACCCTTAGTAGAGGATACCTGACAAACACCCATATACTAATTATTGTTACTTTCCTTTGTCAAGATAATAAACGTTATTTTCACTCAGAACGCGTTTGTGGTTCAGTGCCTCTGGCCTACTTACAGTCCCTAAGCTCCTGATTTGAGAGTTGAGAATAATACTAATAATTTAACTGACAAAAAAGGGGGAAAAAAACCACCCCACACTGATATGGATTTCTCTATTTTTATATTCATAAGGGGAGGGAAGTTTTATCTGAACTGTAGATGGTACTAAAAATAGATCCTTTGCAGAGGCAATGCAAGTTCTGGAAAATAAATAGACAAAAGTATTGAGCAGAAAAGGAACGATTTCTTCTTCAGTGGGCAATAGCAGGCTCTTCACTAATAGGGAAGCACTGACAACCTGGTGTTCTTAGGAGACTCCTTTTGGCGTCTCTGGTTTGTGACCCAATTTCTCTGCTCACTCATGCCGTCTGGAGTGAAGTGTCTTCCACCCCAGATCAACCTCAGAGCCCATGCTCTGGAAACCCACCGAGTGCTGTCCCGAGGATGAGCTGGGTGTTGCTCCGTCTCTGAGATAGTGACTCAGGTTTCAAAAGAGGACTGTGCCTTACTCCCGAGGTCTGCTGACCGCCTCGTTCCCTTCTCCTTGAAGCTGGCGTCCCGTTTGGCAACCTGCTCAGAAGCCAGAGACTAGGAATGCTTTACTACTAGACTGCACCTTCCTCCAAGAATCTCCTAACCGAAGGAATCGACCTAAACCATGATGCCATCATGAGACACTTTACCTGCCGAGAAGCTTCTCTGCATGTCCCATCAGTCATCTATCATCACCTGCCCCAGGTGGGGCACCTTTTTGCCTCTGGGTTGGACATCCCTGAAGGTCTTGTCCATTGTGTGTTGCACTCTAACCATGTACTATGTACATAAACTTCTAGAGAAAGCCTGAAGAGTGCTTCCAGCTTCCAGTTTTCCCATCCTTCTGCAGTTAACTGGCCAACCCAGCTTTGACATGGGCCACGTCCCACTTCCCAGCCTATACTTGGAAATCCTGTGTGCAGCTGGCCATTTCCTTAACTCAGGGCTCACGTGAGCCTACACCCTCATCACTACACCCTAATTCACTGGACTTTGGTTTATGGGGACTTTCTTGATCAGAGGAAACAGGCAATCAGCAAAGAGGTGGCTTCAAAAGCTGCCTCACTGTTGGCTAAATTTCCCCATCAGCTAAGCCCACTGAAGGGTGAATTTTCTGGTGTTTCATGCTAGAAACCTAATCAATAATCCATATAAATTTGTGAAACTTAATTGAGACACTCTCGAGACTGATCCATTCTCTCCTACCAGAGAGGTCAGAGGTCAAAGGGAAAGCTGGGGTCATAATCCATCTACCCCAGCCTCACTCTAATTAAAATATTCAATCTGCTTTAGCATCCCTTTGCATTTTCATTTTGATAGACACAGCTCCAGGCTTCTTTATAACAGCAGAAGTAATAGGTTTAAGTGGAAAAGATAAGCTTTCCCCATTCACTTGTTATTTTGGATTTGTGTTCTAACAAAACAGGAATGTACACATTTGATTAAGTTAAACTGATAAGTGTGTTCTGGTAATTGCCTCAAAATGAATGTAGATAAGTCCAAAAAAGGAAGAATATCCTGAACTAAGCAGGATGTTAAACATGGGCTCTTTGGCCTTGAACAAATCAGAAATTTATCTGCTGCAACAACAGAGCACTCCCCCAAATTTGCACTTACTCTTTCTTCCTATTACAGGGCTAGAGAAGTTGCCACACACTACATATATTGATCGAGACAGCCTGTAAATATATGTGTTGATATTTTATATATGAGTTATTTGCATAACTTACAATTAAATATTATAAAGAACATATAGTCATCAAGTAAGTCTTTGTTCAGATCAGTGGTTCTCAATGGGAGATAATTTTGCTCTCGCCCCCAGTGGACATTTGACGATGTTCGGAGATTCCCTTAGAAGAGAAGATGTTTCAAGAGAATGTACAGATTACAAAAGTGACAAATTAATAAATCATAAGAAGAGCGGGTTGGGTAAGTCTAAGAGAACCAGGATTAAATGTTAGGAATACATGAATAAACTCCCCTCACTGTCCCAGTTATGCTTTAGTGGGCACCTATCATTACAAATCATGATTTTTCTCGAGGGGAATGTTCAACATTTGCAAATGTGTGAAGTAAAAAGTCCTGCTCTACCAGGAGGGAAGTGAAGTGTAGTTTTCCCGTCACTAAATGGTCCAATGCAGGTTTTTCTCAACCTTGGCACTATTGACTTTTGAGCCAGATAATTCTTTGCGGTGAATTCTCTGTGCTCTACAGGCTGCGTAGCACGGCTGGTCTGTAGCCACTAGATGCCAGTAGCACCTTCCTGCACCAACTGTGACAACCCACACTATCTGCAGACGCTGGCAGGTATCCCCTGGGGGAGAGGCGCTGGAGAATCCCGCCCCCCACCCCGATGAGAAACGGTGCTCTAATGTCTTTCTTTTTTAAAAAAAAACAATTTATTGAAGTAGATCATTCCTACATGAACATACATAAACGATAGGTGTTCAGTAAACATCGTGATCTTACAGAACAAATATGCATAACCTCACACAGGGCTCCCACTCATCACCCCACCACAAACACCCTGCGTTGTTGTGAAACATTTGCTAACAAATCGCTCACAGGGCCTGGCGGCTCACCCGCGCTTGGGGCCTGGTGGCCCATACGCATTCTATATTTTTCTTTTTAAATTTTTAGCGGGAGGTCCCAGGGATTGAACCCAGGTCCCTCCATATGGGAGATGGACACCCAACCACCCGAGCCACATCCGTCCCCCTGCTTTATCTCTTAAGGTTGACCAAAGATACCCAAAGTTACAGTCTTTTCCCATACAGGATGGTCATATAATAAATCAGGCTTAGTTTATCACCAGCATTCTAAAAACCAGACCTAGGGAGAAAAACTAGGTCTGGAGACACATGCATGGTTTCTAATACAGCGAATGTTTAGCCTACCCTGATTATCACAACTCAGGTCAGCGAGAATATTCGCATTCTAATGTCTATCTAAACAGTCTAAGATAAATGTTTGCCAATCCTTAAAAAAAGATTCACAGAGACCGCACCTTCTTAGCTTTTTGTATGCCTGGTTCCAGTGTCTAATCATGAACTCTGTTTATTGCAAACAACTGACGGTTCATTCAGACATCTAAATTAAGTCTGTTAAAACACAGTCAATTCTGTTGTCGGGAACTCATTTAGTGACACCTTTGGCAGAAGGAAATATTTCATTAAATTATTTTCTCAGTTGTCCATGCTGCTAGAGAACAACTGACAGGGCACGTCAGGTGAGGAGACTTCCCGTCCTGTACCAGCTCCGGTATAAAGATGTACTGGGGGGAATGGATCACAGGTGGTGACGTTGGTGAAGGGTTGGGTCTCAGTTTCGTGAAAGGGGTTGAGGCAAAGTAGGAACCATCAGTGCTCAGGGGAATTGCCTGAAGGGTTAGCCATGGGTCCCACTGGCGCACATAGGGTTTGGCTGCCATATCCTCAAGCTGTCACCACTGCTGTCTGTGCCCTTGACCCCTCCCCGTTGTCCATCGCTCTTCCCGAAACTTGTATTGTAGTCTGTGCACCCGATTGCCTCCCTCTGTGCCAAAGCTTAGTGTGACGTGGCTGAGGAGCAGTGGAGAGCTACCACGTACCCTCTAATTTGCCAAAACAGAATTTAGCTGGCACCATCCAGTGCCCAAATTAGAGAACCACAAGTTTTAGATGCATCTCTCCCTCTCATAGGCCATGCCAACTTCAGTAGGGCTTCCATGCATTTCAAAATAGGAATACATCGAAAACAGCAGCATGCCCATGCAAAAGAAATAACAGTTACATCCACAGTGTTTTCTTAGCACAGTATTTCAAAAGGCAATTCTGGGCAAGCCATTTATTTTTTGTAGCATATTTCCCAGTTTTTTCTTGAATCCAGAATTTATAGGATAAGCTAGAGTTTTAGGATTTGAAAACTAACCGCAGTCATCTTTTCATTTTCTATAGGTTTTCTTATTTTGAACTGCCTCTAAATAAACAACTATATATATGTTATGGCCCTGAACTGCATGTCAGTTTTAAGAGTCATTTAAGGATATCCTTTAGTGAGGCTTGGGATGAGCTCTTGATGACCAGCCACTCTGTCCATCCCCGAGGATAACCTACGCTTTATGAAGGTGGACTGTGGCTACTAAGAACAACAACAGATGCCAAGAACGGTGGTCAGAACGAAAAGTTTCTAGTCATTCCTAGGTCATGTTGCACAATGTGGCTTGTTGATGGGTCTTGAGACAAGGTCAATATCATATTCCAATGAATGAGCTGGAAAAGTAGACGTAAGTTAATCCTGATCATAAATCCTGAAAAGATGGTATATATTTCAGCAAGCCTAAAATTTCAGGTCTATTAATTTTAATTCATTTTTATAGGTCTTACAACATTAAAGTTTAGCTTTTACTCTCTATGGAGCGCTGTCATGGAAGGGGAAGAGTGTCTAAATGTGACCTCTGTGGGCTCACTCTCACATCCATGATTTCAGTCCTAACCACCCCGCCTTGGTGACCCAGAAATGTCTCTACCTACGTTCCGAGTAGTTATACTCGACTGTCTTGATGTTATTGAAATCTTAGTGTGTCAAATACTGAACTTCTTCCCCCTCCTTCCCACCCCCCACCCCCAATTCCTCTGGGTCTGACTTCTCTATCTTTTAATGACATCGTTAATATCCTAAGTCTTGAACTAGGAAACTTAAATTTCCTTCCTCTGGTTCCATATAGCCAATATGAAACCAAGTGCATTTGTATTTGTTCATTTTATTTTTTCAGTCTTTCCTCTATTAATTATCATCCTGCCAACACCAACCTAAGGCAAGCCATTGTCATCTACTAATAGCTATCTTTATAGCCTCCTGACCTTGTTTTTCTATTACCACTCTCTTCCCTGATTTAGTTCCAAAAGAAATTCTTTTCACCTCCTATTTTCCTGCTTAATTTTAATAGCTTCTCTGCCTTTAAAATAACCACAATATTTCTCAGCAAGACAATAAAAAGACGCTGATGATCTGGAGTCGGCTTATCTTTCCAGTTGCTTTCCCACATACCTTAAAATCAACCGCATCTCCCATTTTCATCATAAAAGCTCAGTCTCCACGGCTTCTCTTGATACTATCTCATGCCTCTGGATTGGCCCCTCACTGTAAGCAAAGAGACTAACATTTGTAGCTACTTCTCCTGAACATCTACCATAGTACTGTGCACATACAAAATAAACACACAGAACATTGGTTGAATAAAGGCAACTGACATTATCTGGGGCCTGGAATGAACTACTAGTGCAGTGACTATCCTAAAACCTGACAAATGTTTTCTGAGACATAAACTTCACCAAATGAGCTTTATTTTAGTGTTTTGCTATTTTAAGCTAAATAATGAATAATTTTCTTGTCAAATCCCAGTTAAGAAAAATCCTTAGAGAGCTGGTCTTCTACAAGAAAATATATGGTTAAATTTGGAAATGTTGTTTGGAAAAACAAAAGTTAATTAATTAATAAACTTAATTGGCTGAAATGTCACTCTTTAAATTAGGAAGAATAAGTTATTTCAAGTAGATTACTACCTCTAGTTATTTAGAGAACCTATTATGTGCAAGAGACTGTGCCCTAAGGAAAGACATCCTATAAACCAATAATTAAAGAAGAAAACTTCAGAGAAGAAAAGGAACAGGATGAAAAGCTGGAGGGTAACTCAGTTGCCTACTTCAGATAAAATAGAAAAAAAAAAAGCGACATTCCTCAGACACAACGATCCTAATATTGTGTCTATCTTTATATCAGATCACATGAGGATTGGTGGGATTTCCACTTTTGACCAAAAAGATATAAACCAAAAACAACCAGAAAACTGGACAAAATATATAGAACATTGGGACAATGGTAGACACAGAAATGCGGTCTCTGAGAGAAGAAAAAAAAAAAAAGTAAGGTAAGCCCCACAATTGCCCCTGTTTTGTGACTGTTTTGAGGGACATTTCAGACTGTGATAGAGAGTGGGAAGGCCACGCAGGTAAAGAAAATCTTTCTGAGTTGAGAAGACAGACATCAAAGTTTGGGGAGGCTGAGGTGGCAAGACGTTGCAGGACAGGGTACCAGAAAGCATGGAGCACCATAGAGACAGGTCTCTAGGTATCTGCACAGGATACCCCTAAGTGTATGCTAAAAGCTAATCCATATATGCACATGGATAAAGCCCATGAGTCTGGGCAGAACATCCCTGGGAAGCTCTCCAGAGGGTGGGAAGACGTGACAGTTCCAACCAGTCAGAGGCCCGATGTGCAGCCAGGACATTCAGCAGAGACTGCAGCAGGGCTATGTCTTGGAAGTAAGGCTAAACTATGCCTTTGACAATGGGTATGCCAGCCATGCCCTAAGGAAGCTCAGAAACAAACCTTCAAACCATCCCCGCTTATACATGGGTCGCTTAACTAAACCGCAGGTCAAATCCCAAAACTCCTTCAAGGAATAAACCAAAATCCAGACACTGAAATAAGTAATATTCATAAGTCATCCAGCACAATTTAAAAATTTCTAGACACACCAAGAAGCAAAAAAAAAAAAAAAAAAAAAGTTACATTTTTCCAGCAGAATAATAAGCCAACAGAATTAGATTCAGAAATTATAAAAGTGATGGAATTAGCAGAGAAGGACTTTAAAAGAGTTGCTATAAATATGCCGAATATGGTCAAAGATTTAAAGGAAAACCTGAATTTAATGAGGAGAGAACTGGAAGATTAAAAAAGAATTTAATTTCTAGAGGTGAAGAGTAAACGATGTGAAATAAAATTTCATTGCCCAGGGTTAACAGAGGTTGGGAGACGTGGAAGGCATGGTAGCTGAACTTGAAGGTTTAGCACTGTATGAAAAAGGGTCTTCTGCAAATCCCCAATGCTAGCTAGCAAGGTTCTTGAAGAAGCACGGACTCAGTCATCTCGTCAACCAGGGCCGATTGCGTTCTACTGCCCCCCTCCCCCCAGGGAACGTTTGACAATATCTAGACACACTTGGGGTTGTCAGGGAAGAGGAGGTGGCAATAGTGTCGTCTGGGTGGCCCACGATGTTCCTCAAATTCCCACAGTGCACAGCCCCACCACAGAGACTCCTCCATCCCCCGAAGTCCGCAGTACCGAGGAGTTTCGAGGTGCGTCAGCCCTGCTCTAAGGTAGGGTAGTGGGAACCGAGGCATGGGATTCAAGCCTCTCCCAACATTCCCTTCACTTGGGGAAAGCAGCAAGGCTGGGAGGCTCACTCCCGATCATGATTTTTTGAGGAAGGAAAAGCAGATGCTGTGCTCTATCAAAGTATTTATTAAATCTGGCTCATGGGATATTTGGAGTTTTGACAAGTAAGAATACAAATTACACTTCAGATAGGATGTTTATTCGAGCTTTCCCTTAGTGTGTGAACATGGGATACTAAGATGCCTGCCTGCCAAGTTCCAGTGTAGTAGTCACTCAGGACTCGGGCCTCTGCGGACCCAGGAAATAGCAACATGCTAGTCTGTTCAGCTCGGTGTAAGCTGAAGAGAATCCTATGTGCTATTTTTAATGCAAGATGGGAGAATCTCAGAAGGTGAGAATTATTAGTAGGTCATCGTCTCAGGATAACCCACATTAGGCTGTGGGTTAGGCTAATTACGTAGGGGAAAAGGCGGGTCAAGTTCAGGAATATCTGTACCCTAGGCTGGAGGTAATGTATACGGGTAGCAGCAGCACAGCCCAGACTGATCTTATAGGACAGAAGCATATTAATTTTGCTCGCTCCATGACAAATGGCCCTCGGCAACCATTCTGTTTGCTTCTCCATCTCTATCTCCGTTTTGTGTTACCAGTTTGGATAAGCTTTGCCACGTGGAAAATGCCTGGCATAAAAAGTTTCAGGAGAAGCAAAAGAGAAAAGAAATACAATAGGCAAAAGTAAATGATTCTGCAGAAGGCTGAATCTCTGATGGCAGAGTCTGATAATATATATAAAAAACTGGGTCAGGTTTCACATGGGCAGAGGGTGCTTATTCTCGCCATTGGGGAATCTCAGAAAACTGATTTACAAGGGACCCAGATTAGCTCCAAATTCTTTCTCATTACTGAAATGTAGTTGCCTGGGAACTAAAATAACATACATATAATTAAAGTGAGAAACAAAAAGGTTGTATGTTTCCAAAGAGAACATATGTTCACCAATGAGCATGCATTAGTTGATTAGGTTTTCCTTTTCAAGTCATGATGATCATAAATACGATCAGAACGTTCAAGTACCCTGTCTGAAATTCATTCAGTTTCTTCATATTGTACTTAATCATTTTTAGCTGATGGAAAACTCCTGGAGCCAAAAAAATTACTCTTCTAATTCATTATGAAATGATGCAAAAAATTAAAATGGGGCCTCTTCTTCAAAACCCGGCCTCAGGACCTGAAGCAATTTCATACTTCTGAAATGTGCTGGAGAATCAGCCATTTCCCTGGAGAAATCAGCTGCCTTTTGATGCTGCAGTTGGAGAAATGACTATACTCTAAGGAATCCAGAAATCTCCAGGGAAAGATAAAACCTGGAAAAGCCCATGCAAGGTAAAGTCTTTAAAGATCTCAAGGCAAATGAAAGAGATCCCAAAAGAAGCCTTTGGTTCAAGAGAATGGTTTGTGCATTTTCACCATTTTAAAGTTTTTTTTATTATAGGGATCCTTCAAACTTTATGATGAGCAGTGGGAATTTTACAAAGTAAAACAGGAAAAAGGCCCAGGCCCTAATTCCTTTTTTATTGAGGCTTACGAGGATTCCCATGCTATGATGGATGAGATTAACAGGTACTGGAATTGAACACTGCTGGAGGTACTGTAAATCAGTACAACCCCTGGGAAACCGACTTGGAAGTATGTATTGAAACATATAAGCTCCCCAGACACTTCGACTCAGTGATCATGTTTATGTGACTCCATCCCAAGCAAATTCAGAACATCATAAAAGCTGTTGGGTAGGGATGTTCATTCGGTAAATAGCAGCACATGTAACAGCCACCAATTGTGGAAACATTAAGCAGATTTTGGTGCCTTCATTGGATGGAATATTAAGACAACACTGACAATGTTCTGACTAGGATGCTGGAAGGAGTGAAGCTTCACCACACCTTTCCCCCTCTCTCCCTCTGTAGTAACTTACGTCCTAGAATATATTGATGACATCTGGAGCGTATACCCTGGGTCTTGAGTTATCCTGAGGTCCCAGGTGGGGGCTGGGGTGTGTCCAGGAAAAAGCCGGCAGCCGGTGACTTGGAAGAAAGATGGCGGGCACCGGCCTCAGGTTCTCTTCTCTGGTAGCATCCCCTGAGCTGCCTCCATTCTGCACAGGAGTCCTAGAGAGCCAGCTTCCTAGGGGACACGAGTCGGAATGGTTCCTGACGTCTAAAGAAGCCCAGAGGACACCTCTCAGGACCTCAGCAGAGGAGGTTCACACAGGAACAAGCAACCCAGAAGCCTGTCTGGCCACCGCTGCCACCCGGATTGTCAACAGACGGCCGCGAGTAAGGGCAGAGATAACGCCTCTCGGAAGCAGGCACGAAGAAATTACAGTGCACTAAAGGGGACTGCGTAACCCATAAGCATAAATCTCACCTCCACAGCCAGTGGTTACTATTCAAAGTCGAAAGAACGGGAGAGACAGAAGAAAAGTTTCACAAGGCAAGGATTATAAGAATTTTAAAGAAGATATAATCAGAAAACGTAAAAGGCTTCTTGGAGCTCAAAAACAAATTCCTAAGTGAACAATGAGTGAATGAATGAATGGAAAAATACATAGACTCAGAAAGAGAAGGATGACTGCTGCGAAATGAAGAACCATGCTGAGATATTCTCATAACAAGGAAAAAAGAAATGAAACCAAATGGGAAGAGCTCAGGAATTTGGAAGACAGTGCCTGGAGCTGAAAGCTTACTGTGTATCCTTCTAGACATATAATAAGCACACAAAGCATATGTATTATGGATTACCATGTTATTTAGATGAGTTGGATTGCACAATGCATATTCTTCTTCTTGCAACTTTTTAGACTATGTTTGAGAAGCCAATAACCTGTCAGGATAAAAAGCTCTAGAAAGCCAGTTTATTGTAGCAGTTAGGAGTGTTGACCCTGAATTTTGAGTAATTGGGTTCAAATTCTGACTGCCCTCTTCTTACCTGTGAGACTTTGTGCAAATTAGCTTTTTTGTGCCTCGGTTTCCTTTTTGTTTTTGGTTAAAATGGGCACAAAATACCAGCGACCTTGCAGGGTGAGTGTAAGGATTGCATTGCATGAGTTAAACCATGTAAGTGAGTGGAAGAGTGTGCTGTGTAATTGGTAACTATGACGAACTTACTCTTCTTTTAACAACAGCATCAGATTTGACAGAAGTCATTAAAGGATTGCTTTATTGATGAACATTTAGGATCTCTTCTTTACTCCTTCATTGCATCAAATCTCCTCAGACATAATATGTTTGATCACTTGTTAGGGACCTATTTGTAATTTACATATTTGGTGTCAAGTTCATTAACCTTGAGGAACCGTGAAATACTTAAAACCGGTTTTAAAACTTGATGTACACAACTATGTTAGCTGTCTGATTAAATGTAAAATAATGATAATAATAATGACTTTGATAATAAGTAACATCTATCAAGCTCTCCACAGGCATTATCTAATTTAACCTGAAATCCCTTTTGCAAAGGACCATGAAGAAGGAGCTACTTTCTAGAAAGCACACTGCAGGTGTGTTTAAAAAGAAAAAGAAACTCTCATCCATCATGTTATTTTGGAAGATTTCCTACCTTTTATAGTATTTAACCATACATGTTTGTATCGCTTAGCTTATTCTTTAAACTTTTCATGATGATATATGCTCTATTTCCTCTCTTATAGATTCTGTAGCACCAGAGACAGTGACTTGCACTCAGAAGACAAGGAAATAATCATATTCATATAATTATGGTCTGATAATGATCATAAGAGAAAATACGGTGGTTTTAAAGCAGAAGTCATCAACTGGTGGTCAGCCAGAAGCTTACAGAACCTTGACGTGTTCATCCGCCCTACCCAGAGCTGTGAAAAATTGAATACGTTGCAATCATTTAAAAGCCAAGATAACAGTCAGGATGAACACTGGCTTCTCTCTAAAAACATCTGAAGACCTGGCAACACCTGGATGGTCTCCTGCACGGGAGTCAACGGTTGGAGCGGAGAGAAGTCCCCCTTTTAAAGGGCAATCGGGTTCCCCAAAGCTTTGGTCCGTTCCATCTCCTATCTTGAATGGCATCGTGGGCATCTGAGATTCTATTTCCCAGGTCTGCAGGTGTCAGTCACTAGCTTGAGGGCGTCTCATTCATTATTTCTTTAATCCACAGCAATAAACAGGTGCTATTACTGTTGATATTTTATCAGTGAGACAATGGAGGCTGAAGGAGGTCTTAAGAAACTTACTCAAAACCACCCAAAGGGGCCCAGTCGGGATCTGAACTGCACGCTTAGCCCCTATGCTCCATCAGCCTCCCCCAGCAGGGTCCCCTGTCTGTCAAGCTCTATCGCCCATCAAGTTTCCTCCCCAAGAGAAACAGTCCATGACTCTTTTAACCTCTACATTGGAAACCTTTCTCTTAGTAGACATGAGTGTCTTCCTGTCTGTGGTCCTTTTATCTGAATAGGTCTGTCTGTTTTCCTCTGTGCGCCTTTACCCATCCAGCCATTCCACCTATTTTCTTCCCCCATGCGATTTCCCCACCTTTCACTCTTTTGTCTTTTATTCTGTCCTTAGCTATCCAAAAGGCAGAAGTAGAACATTTTATTTTTTTTATTTCTGTGCTCGCTCCATTTTCTTTCAGTAAATATATTCTACTCTCGTTAAAATGATTAAGTTGAATAATTTTATTTTTAATTATTTGTAGTCTTTGATAGTACACCCTCAATTCCAACTCACTCTACAAACTCTTTAATTTGTTAGCTCTTTAGCAGCAAAAACGTATGAATTGTGACCCTTGTATGATGAAGTCAAGTCCTAAACATTGTCCCCTTTGAGTAGAATTAACCATTGTTTGGGGGGGAAAGGCCTCATTAGGAATTTTTTTATTTTTTAATTGGGGGTAAAAATCATATTTTTCACAATACAAACCAATATTTGTAAATGATATGTAAATATATATGCATATATGTGCATTTGCTTACATAAATGTTATTTATATATATATATATATATTAAAAGGTGCTTAGATTACCTAAATATTACACAGAAATTACAGGGATTGTTTGAAAAAATGATCATCACCAGTTATATGAGACAGAGTTCCCTGCATGTGCCTTAAGCTGGCAACAGTGCTTCATTGCACATCTCCATTCACTGCACAATTCCTCATTGTGTAGCTGACACCTGCGAGATTCACTCAGAGGCCTCTGAAGCTTCCACAGCTTCCTCCACCTCGGAGGTGACCCCCTCCCCAGAGCTCCAGAAGCCCATCCTTCTCTCTTCACTTCCTGCTTGTATTCAAAGTCCTGAATGCGCACATCTTTTTATTTTGGTGACTGCTTGATTACAACTTGATAACAACATATGTATGCAGGTGTTATCTCATGGAGATATATTCATTTCAGGGTTATTGTTTCCTAGGATGGTTCAGGAATTTTCACCAAATAGGTGAAAGGTTGTTATGAAGAGACTCCTAATCTTCACCGAATAAGAATAAGTGGGTTTAAATGCCAACAAGAGACAGGTGGGTTAGAGATTAAAAAAGTCTTGACAGCCAAAGTTATTAAGCATTAACTAGGATTCCTGGTCATAAAAGGTGGTAAAGGAGATCCAATACTTCATTTTAAAAAGCACTTAAGTCACCATTTCTCTTATATAAAATTGATGAAGAAGGCATTTGCAAAATTGTTGGATGGAAAAAGAATTATAAGATGAAACAAACAAGTTTTACAATTGTTCTTCCAGGTTTGGGAATTAGGCAACCTCACAGTGTCCAAAGGATTATGAATAATTGATAAAATCAGTTTTAAGTCAGCTATCTTTCTTTTTCAGCAATAGACTTTAAAGATAATGAACTTCACTGAAGTTTATCACTTTATATCTTGGTATCTGTATCATGGAACTGCCCGCAGATAAAAATGGCTTTTTGTGACGTACCCTGGGTAGCTAAAATCATGTAATGAATTTCAAGTCAAATATGCCATATTCAAATAATTTATTATCAAAATACCTTAAATTCAGTTTTAATCAGATTCAAATACAACTGACAAGAGATAGTGCGCTCAGAATAACCATTAACATTTACTAGAAAGGTATTTGTTTCTTCTAACAAACTATGGAAATTGTAGTATCAGTACAGGGTTTATAAAGTTTGAGCTAATTGAAATATGGGAATTTTGAAGGACAGCTGAAGGAAGAGGGCAAATGAATGAAATACTGTTATGTATCAGCGAAATGTTGCTAATTAAAAGATAGGTAAATGCTTTCATTTTAAGCATCCACTTTTTTTACTTTACGACCATCAAGATTCTTTCCATGAAAGCATTGAATATCCATCCATACATACGTGGTTAGCATCCATAAGCCTTTAATTACCATAATTAATTGTTAATTTTACCTTAGTTAGTAAAACTTCAGTTTCAAGTGTTGAGAGGTGATTGCATGGGAAAGCTTGTGTTATTCTTCACTGCACTTGTGTTAATTAAAGCCTGAGTAAAACATGGTATTGGTGTTAAAATAAAGCCATCAGTTTCCAAATTGTGCTCTTTTTATATAGATCTCTAGATGGCAATGCCTCCTCAGATATACTCCCCCCAATCAAAGAAAGCACAAAAGCACATGTTCATCAGTGTTTTGATGTTGTAGGAAAATGGGTAAGATAGTTTGTGTTGTGCCACTAGGATCAGGTAAAAGGAAAGTGTGTGTTCA
This sequence comes from Tolypeutes matacus, assembly GCA_026826555.1. Taxonomy (NCBI): domain Eukaryota; kingdom Metazoa; phylum Chordata; class Mammalia; order Cingulata; family Chlamyphoridae; genus Tolypeutes; species Tolypeutes matacus. The sequence continues at coordinate 1,904,676 of JAKSZT010054573.1, forward strand.
ACAGAGTAACCAGGATTAGGGACACGTTGCTGAGTGAAATTTTTAAAAAATCCACAAAATACGTTCTTCCATTCAAAAACTATCTTTTGAGAGCCTCCTGTTTACCAGGGGCTTCGGCAGGCAATGAAAGCATGGCAAATACTTTACATGTGGTTCCAGCTCTTAGGCACTTCGAGGGACACCTAAAAGCAAAGAGACAATTAAAATACATGGGAACTTTTCTTGGTTTGCTTTCTTAGGGGAAGTTCATTTTGATGTAAAAACCGAGACTCGTAGCCTGGACGTGCAGCGTCGAGGGAAATTTCAAGTGCCCCATTTTGAGAGCACTGTCTGTTTCCTGAGACTCCCTGAATGCTCCCAGATTCCTACATCCACACAAGAGCCATCCCCAGTCCATTTCCCAGATCATGCCATACTTAGAATAGTCTCCTCTAGACTCTGCAGGAAATTGAGTCCAGGAGGCAGATTTCCCCTTAATCCCTCAAATCCAAATGAGTTTTGTTTTTGGTGTTCCTTCCCACTATTGTTGACTTGGTTTACATTTTGGAGCTGTAATCTCACCAAGCACTTCAGCTGGAAACCCAAGAGGACTCCAGAACCTTGGCTGAAACGATGAGCATCAGCCTAAGAGCTGCTGGGAATATCCTCCCCACCCCAGGAGAACAAAAGCTCATGCACACAGAGAGTCAGAAACATGGCGGGTTTTCAGGGGTTTCTCGGTGAAGGGAACAAGCGTGCTCTAATCGTAGGCACTGTGGTCTGACACAATGTCTTTGAAACCCAGATAGAAAATTGGTCTCCCTTGTTTGATCGACAGAGCCAGAGCACAAAACAATTAATGTTGAAAGCAGAAGTTTGCAGCCCATTCTTTGACCAACAGAAGCCTGGAACCTGGACTAGATAACACAGCTGCTATGCACTTCCAGGGTCAAAAGGGAATGCTTCTGCCCAGCCTTTAATAACTAGACTGCTCCAAGGGAAGGGGCTGAGTGTGAGCTCATTTCTTTGAGGGCTATGTAAATTCATGACATATAGGTCGATGTAAGTGGATATGTATGGAGAGACTAAGAACAGTATCAAAGAACACCAAGCCTTCTCATTAAATTAAAAAAATATATGTTCACACTCCTCTTTGAGTAACTCCATCTAGAATAGCAAAAATACACAAAAATCATCTAATAGCTACAGAATCAAGTTGCTACTCAAGTGAAACTTTCCTACCTCCTGAGCCAAAATACTTCCAGCCATGTTTAAATGAGAGCAATCCAGATTTAGAATAAATCCATAAATTAAGTGTAGTCTCCACCAAATATTCTATCACATGCACAGCAAAAGAAAACAAACGAACTAAATCTACAACCCCAAAATGCACTTTCTAAGCCATGTGAGAGAAAAGTTACATTCTTCTCATCACTTTGCTGACTTATTTACTTTGATGGTTCAATGTCATATTTATTATATAGTCCATGATCTTCAGACTTAGAGCATGTGGCTAACTCATCCCTCAGAACACACTTTCTTTGGATCAGTTCTGATATATGCTGTTAGTAGAATGCTATTTTAATATAACCAAAAGTTTATTTTGATGGCCAAGTGTGTGCTCACAGAAACAAATTGTCTCAGGCTCTGAGTTTGAAGGCCCTGAGATCTTCAGACACGGCTGAAAGACAGATCAAGCTACAGGGATATGAGAGAATGCTATTCACAAGTTAGTTCTTTGTTATTACCCGGGTTATCACGTGACCTGTTTCGGGCACATCATAATGGAACATTGCAAAGTTCCAGAGAAGAATTTCGATTTTAGAAATGCAAATGGAAAGTAGTAAAATTCAACAGCAGCGACTTCAAAATTGGCAAGTTCATCAATATTTATGAAGTTGGATTACAGTCATTTACAGATGATGCAATCATCATTTAAAGCTATCTTCTGTGAGTTAATTTTAAAGTTTAAATATATGTGGTATTCATGATGTTTTACTATTTAATTGCCTACTACCTGGGTCTAAATGCCAGAGTTACAGTCACATTGAAAAACGAACCCTAAAATAATCAGCATTCATTTATTTCATATTATATTCACATTTTAAATGGCAAGTTAATTGAAAGTGTGTGCAGTTAACATATTTCACAATTTGGATATGTATTTAAAATATAACTTTGCAATGCATTTTGCTAAAGCAAGGCTGAACATATACTTTGAAATAATAATTTAAAAACCTTGACATTTTCATGTAAGTGCTCACCATAGCTTCTGAATATGGCAGATTTAGATATTTAATGATTTTAAAAATTCTTAGGATAACAGCAAAACTGGACTTAGTATCTTACCAAACAGTTTTTAAAAAATAAAATCTAAATAAGTGAAAAGGGTATTTTCAATAGTAATTATTTATGTGTGAGACAAAAGTTTGAATGTTTGTTTCTTTAGGACCAGGCACAATGTCTAGAATATAATCAGTAATCAACACATGCTTGTTAAGTAGATAAATGAGGCTTATGTGCAATCTTTAAACAAAGAATTTGAGGATTATAGATCATTATTTCAAAAAGTTCTAACAGCCCTTCCAATATTGGAGTGACAATATCTATATCCTCATCTCTTTATTCCCAAATGGCTCTACCTGTGTTACTACATCATTTTGATGAGATTTGAGAAGAGGTCATTGAATTTATTCATTAAGAGCTTATTGGTGATATTTGAGAAGAATTTCATGGAAATCCCAGAAGAAGGAATATTTCTAGGGGTGGAAGAGTAAAGGTTAAGTGGGGAGTGGGGCTTTATTGTTTGGAGTTTGGTGGAATTCAACAACTTTTAGCCAAAGACTTGAAAGTTTCAGGAAAAAGATGCAAGAGCAATGCATTCTTGATAAAGCTTATGCAGTAAAAAGAGGCAAAAAGCAGCACAAGCATCTCATTAAGCAAAACAAAAATATTTCTTAGTTATTTTATGAGAAAAATCACCAAGACGTTCCTTTGGTGTTTTTGAATACCATTGTAGGGATTCAGATTCCATACCATGGCCCTGCCACTCTCCTTCCATATGTGATTTATCTTTCCCAAACCTGTTCTTGACTATAAGTATAAATAACTCCCATGTGCCCACAGACAAAACAAACAAGCCTAAAAATCTAAATAAACAGGATGACATAGGAGATGCCTTCTGGTTACCTAAGAGCACTGCAAACTAGAACTGTTCCTGCAGGATTCGGAGAGCGTCTCTTTAAGTTTGGTCCCAGGGGTGATTGGCAGCAGTGGTCAGTAACTGTGACTCACTCCCCACTGCCCGGTTTTGTACAGCTCACAAGTTCAGAATGGTCGGTATGGCTTTAAATGGTTGAAGAAAAGTAACAGAAGAATACTTCTTGATACGTGAAGATTATATGGAATTCAAACTCCACCGTCTGTGCAGTTTTATCGGAGCACAGCATGCCCATTCGTTTATGTACTGTCTATGATGACTTTTGCGCTACGACGGCAGACTTGAGCAGCTGTGATGGACGCCATACGGCCCACAAAACCTAAAATATTTAATATCTGGCCCTTGACTGAAATGATTTGCTGATGTCTGGTCTAGAGTTCTTGAATGTTTGAAGGTTAGGTTCAGTTAAAAAATAAAGAAAGATTTATCAGACAAAGTCATCTCATTTTACTCTCTAATATTTCATAATACCAATATTCGAAGATGCTCAATAGTACGTGATTTTCAGATAAAGCAAATCCCCAAACACTAAGAATTAAATAAGAAGGCAAAAACCAAGAAAGATAAGAGAGGAGGATACTTATATTTACAATTTTAGGCTAAGGTATCTACCGCAATTATACACAAAGTTTGACTCTGAGCTCTTGGTACCAAGGCAAAAGTGAGGAAACCTCTCTTCTCTCTCTTTTTCTCTGAGAGTAATTTTTCATGTTGATTTCTATCAATGTTTCCTATTAACCTGTAGGATTAGAAATATCTGTACCTGATGGCTGGCCTGATGAAATAGCCCTTTGTTTTATAGGAAATTGTACACATACAGATAGTCCCAAAGCTTGGGATACTGGTCGAGAAAAGGGGAGGGGTGATCTTAAAGGGAATCTAACTTTCTCAGGTTGAAAGTTCTTAGGGCATAGACATAAGACAATTTCTCTCCTGCTTGTTTTTCCTTAGGAAACTGTTTAGGGGAAATTATCAACCTGTGGTTTTTAGCCCCAAACCCCTGCTCTGACCTCCAAAAAAAGGTCTTGTCTTATTTACTCTAGAAAAAATTTGCACTACAATCAACAGGTCATTTTAGGAATAGATTTTTCATCTGATGCTTCTGTAACTTCCAGGGCATGATTTCCAGGAAAAAAATTATTAAACAAAAATATTTTATAAAGAAAGGCCTTTAGAATCAGGTGTGTGGAGATTTAAATGTCCATTCTTACTTAGGTTTTCCTTCTAAGTAGCATGATCTAATGGAAAATTCTGAGGGCCGCCCACACCACCACTTTTCTTTTGAAGATTTCAGATTCAGAACCTCATGAATCCATAGGACCCTCACGTTTTAAAACAATCCTTCCTTTCTCGAATATAATGATTTATTTTGAAACAAGGGCTTAACATTCTGAAATGGAAGAGAGTTAGTGCAATGTACATTTCAGGCTCTTTTTGCACAAAAGAAATGATTGCTTCTCTCCCTCAAGGAAATGGCCATACCCTCTTTACCCTGAAATGTACAACGTGGTTTCATCTTTCTGGATGCCAAAAGGCTTGAGAAGAATGGGTGTTTTACCCCTGTCTAAATTCTAAACTTCCTTTATTCCTAACAAGATGGCAGAAATTGTAAAGGCCATGTACTCAATTCTTGGAAATAAATAATTTGCTGTTATAAATGAACAGAGTTCCCATCACTAACTAAGTATAGAGATACATTCCATGAATAGGTTATCGTTCAAAGTTCTCATGTTATTCTGGAGAAGAGCTGGCCATTTTTGAGGCGAACAAGACACTGATGTTATAGAATACCCAGCAAATACATTACTTGAATGGATACCCTGCTGACAGGAAGAGTGACCATTCAATTACAGATTATTGCAGCATGAGATTAATGACAACCTGTTTGCAGATCATATTCTCACCCTGAAGATCAAAAGTTACCCGTGACATTCATCTTAAATTTCAGTGCATCACTGTGAAAACAGGTGGCATTCTGGGAACTGAAGCTTATCCATCTGATATGAATTGGTGTGTGCTCCCTTCTGAAAGGAAGTCACCTTGGGGACTTCTCATAAGGAGGCGATGCTAATCACCAGGGCAGATTGCAGCAGGACTGGAAATGCTAGAGAAGAAATACAAACTAGTGGCCCCACGGTAAACTAGGAAACATCTGGAAGGCCTAACTAAATACAAGCTACGCCTGGTTGTCCAACACTGAGCTCAAGCCTTTTTTTAAAAATCAACTTTATTTTTTATTTTTATTATTTTTTAAAGATTTTATTTATTTATTCATTTATCCCCCCCTTGCTGCTTGTGCTCGCTGGGTCAGCTAACCACGCCGTGCGGGCGGGCTTGCCTTCACCAGGAGGCCCCGGGAACCGAACCCGGGGCCTCCCATATGGTAAACGGGAGCCCCACTGACTGAGCCACAGCCGCTTCCCTAAACTTTATTTTTTAGAACAGTTTCTAATTCACAGAAAACCTGAAAAGAGCATGGAGAGTGCCCATATAGAGAGCCAGATGTGCCGGCCTTTCCCCTGGAGGGCAGCCTCTTCCAGTGCCTTCCGGTCAGCAAATATTGGGGCAAAGTCTCTGGAGTGATGAGTGGAACAAGGGAGTAGGTGGTGCGGCTGAGGCCAAGGAGCTCGTTGTAGGTCACCGAAATGCTTTTTATAAAACAGTAATTTAGCAAATTTCCAGTTGAAAAACAACGAAGGCTTATTGTAAGTAGGACCTTTTTTTTTTTTTTTTTTTTAATATCACATAACTTTGTTGTTTTTCCTCTTTTGGTAGCATTTTCAGATTTGTACCTTAGGCCTTAAAGACAATAGAGATATTGAGAATTTTAGAAATTTCAAAAAGTTTATGACAATCAAATAAGGAACTAAATATAAATCCGATTTAAGGCGATTATGGTCTGGCATAAAGAAAGCTGTGGGAAAAGTTAACGATTTCCAAGTGCACGTAAGATGGCAGCCAGCTACATTTTACCTTTACCAAAAATAGAAGTGGTCAAGAACACAAATAGGTTAAAGGGAGAGAAAAGTTTCTTCTGATCCATTTTAGTTCTAATATTCTATAATGGAGTCCTGCAGAAGCTCATAGAACTGCCGTGCTTGAAAATCTTTCCGAACACCTTGACAATTTTCTGTCACCCTGAGAGCGTTCTGGAAGTAAAGCCTGGAAAAACAGAGATGAAAATGACAATATTGGAGGGTTCGGAACTGCACTTCTTCTTGTGAACGTTTTACGACCCTCAGATTAGTCACCCACATTCGTTTAACAAACCCTGGTGGAACACCTGCTGTGTTCTGTCCACGGTACGTCATGCCAAGCCTTGTACAGAAGTAAGATGATAACACTGTGCCTACCGTGGGCCTTAAAGCAACCAGGTATAATTTAAGGCTGAGGGCATCTACCCTCAAAGCAGAGGTACCAGTAAAATGCTAAGCCACCTTAGGAGAACAGGGGTGTCCGTGTGGGTTGCACTCTGGTGGCACTCCGTGTGGTTGAGAGGACAGGACCTACCACTGACAACACGGCAAACATAACCGCCATGGTAGAACGAAAGCTTAGGGTGATGGTGCAAGAGATGGCACAGGATGCACGTGGCCTATTCTGGAAGAGAAGGAGAGCAATGTGAAATGAAGGAGGCCACGTTTGAGCAGCTTTTTGAAGGAAACTTAAAAAAAAAAAAGTCATTTGCCCACATAAAACATTTAATATTTTACTTTTTCAATCAAGTTTCCATCTTAGAATAGTTTTAGATCTACAGAAATTCTGTGACGATGGTATACATAGATTTTCATTATATCACACCCCAAATTTCCCCTATTATTATCATCATGTATTAGTATGGTACATTTGTCGTAATTAATAAAGCAATAGAGACTCATTATTATTAACTAAGGACCATACCTTATTTATATTTCCTTAGCTTTTCCAAATTTCTCAAGCAAACTACCACATTATATTTACCTGTCGTGTCCCTTTGACTGTAACAGTTTCTCAGACTTTCCTTGATTTTGATGACTTGACTGTTTGAGGACCACTTGTCAGGCATTTTTCAGAATGCCTGTCAATTGGGATTGGTCTGATGTTTTTGCCATTATTAATCAGAGGTTATAGGTTTGGGGGAGGAAGATCACAGAGGTGAAATGCCATTTTCATCAAATCCTATCAAGAGTGCGTGCTAGCAACATGAATTTATCCTTGTGGAGGTTGAGCTTGAATCAGGCTGAATCAATGCTTGTCAAGACTTTCCGCTTTCTTCCCCTTTCCATCCTCTGCTCTTTGGAAGGAAGCAACACTGACAGCCCACACTTAAGGAATGGGGAGTTAGGCTCCACTTTTTCAAGTTGGAGTATCTCCATAAATTATTTGAAATTCTGTGGGGGGAGTTTGTCTCTTCTCCCCCGTTTAGTTATTATACAATCATTTCTTTATATCGGTATGGACCGATAACATATAACTTTTCATACTCAAATAAAACTTTATAGTGACTCCCTCTTTATTCCTGTGTCATCAGAAATTCTTGTCACATGCTTTTGGACCCAATCCTTCAAAAAGTCTCTGGATATTTTAGAGGTAGGCTGCTCTTCCTGTGGTGTTTATTCAGTTGTTGGGATACCTAAAGCTTTAATAATTTTGCATGTGAATTTATACATTTCCAACTTGGTGGAAATGCTTTCTGAGTGGTGTGGAGCAATTTTGTCAATTGAGTTGATGAACTCGACCCAGAATTCCTCCAAAGAACTGGGTTTTGATGAACGAGCAACAACGCTAAGGAGTTTGCATGAGGCCTGTGTTATCTAAGATTATCACAGCATTCAATTGCCCATGGCCTGCATGGCAGCCACTCTAGATGGAATATTCCCCTGGCATACATCTAGAAAAACAAAGAGTCTTCATTTGTAACTATGATGTAGAGGATGGTCCACATTCCTTTAGCAATTAAACCATGAAGGAAATGAAAAAAAAAAATCTCCCAAATCATCATACGCTTAAGCTAAATACTTGGAAAAGTCTGTGCCTGCAAAATATTATTTTTGTATCCAAGATGTGCTTTCTTATAGGATGTTCTGTGAAAGAAATCTGTGTGCAAACTCTATCGGCATGCACGGATAAATGCGTGCATTTCCAAAGTTCTGCAATCTTCATGTTTTAAACTAGCTAGATCTCTCCTAAGACCAATCGGAGCAGGACATCTCATTCTGGTAAAACTTTGCTGCAAAAATGTGTTTTTAATAACACGACTCTAAGTGTGCACTCTGACAGCCCTGCGGTGTTTCTGTCATAAAGACTTCATGGGAACCTTATTTTCCAGAGCTCCTGAAAGACAGAAGGGTCTTGATAAACATAGTCAGATGGAGTCTCACAACTCACTTCTGAGCCTACTAAGAATTATTTCTGCAGGCAACTTGAGGGCCGCCCTTCTCTCCCTGGAACCACACTGTATGACTAAACCTTGATTTTGCTTCACCCTCTCACCAAAAAGGACCTACATGCGTCACTGCAAAAAGCTGTTGGCTGATTCATCTTTTGCACAAAATGTCAGAGATTGAGCACGGGAACTTGCACCCCACTTGGCTGTTCTCCAGTTGAAAATGTTCTCATTCTAGACACAGATGTGCAAAGCCAACATGCCTTCTTTAGTTTTCTAAAAAAGCAGAGCTAGACTTTCTCATCTCGTGGAGAGCAGGAGATAATCCCAGTCTCTCAAGTTAGATTAGGACAGTTTCTTTTGTTTAAGTAGTTTCCTGTATGACTATTGGGGTAAATGCCCAGCCATTTATATTTCCATTGCCTCATACATCTCCCCAAGATGACCCCGTGTGTGTAGGCAAACCAGCATGACCTCAAGGTGCTGGGAAGACGGTGGCCTTAGATGTGTGGGCACGCCCTGAAGGTTCTCTCTTTTCTGCTAGAGAGGTGCCTGTGTGGCCTGGTTTCTGGACTGAGCTGACACTTGTCCAACCTGGCCAGCTGGGACGAAGGGTGAGCAGCCCGTCCTGCAGCCCATGGTCCCAGCCATGAGCTCCTGGTCTCCGAGTCTATACATGGCGGCCTTTCCTTCCTTGCCCTAGCCTGTGCTGACCCGTGGACCATCTTATCACTTCCATGTCTCCAAAAATCTCCGAATCCTCTACGTGTCCCACACAGGCTCCGGGGACCACAGGCCCCGCCTCCGACCTACCGAGACATGGCCCTCAGGCAGCATGCCCCCCACTACTCCCAATATTCCCAGCATTCCCACCATTGGAATTCTCTGAAAGCCTTGTGGGCTCCCCAGCAGAGACCATGGTGGTAGGCGCTAATTTTTCATATCCTTGTTTATGTAGCCCCGCCCCAAAACAGTTGGGGAAAACGAGGGCTCTGGCCTCTGATCACCACTCTTTGCCTCCCCACTCTTGCAAACTTCCCACTCTTGCAAGGGGCAGGCTTCCCATTTTGTTTCCTTTCTGGAATAGAATTCTGCTCTACCCTATCATCCTTCAAGATGACACCAAACACCCAACTCAGCCAGATGGGCAGACAAGGTGTCCTTACCACATCTTGGAAGGGACACCTGTTGGCCAAGCCTTGCTGTCATCACAAATTATGCAAGTTTGCTGGGAACTGGAGATTATCGAAAGCAAAACTGTGGCCCTTGTTACATTTCATTTAGCAAAGTGCAGAGAGAGTCGCTATGTGAGACCGTACATAGAGTCTCTTACCAATGTCATCCTTGGGTCTTTCCCCATGCTTCTGTATCTACCAGCTGAGACACGCCATAGAAATAGCTATCAAATGGGTGCCGTAAAATGATATTCCATGCCATTCGCACACCCCTGCACAAGTCCTAACCCTCCCAACAACAGCCTCTTGCTTTGCATCAGTTCAGTTCAAGTCAAAGTCTTTGTTGCAGGACTAAGTCTGTGAGCTGGATATTTGCTCTGTTTTCAAGACCCTGGGGATTCTTCTATTCCGATTAGTGGCAATATCTCAATTGAGGAACGACTGGGCACTGGTGTTTTTGTCTAGGAGCACAGAAGGATTGCCAGCAGAATTACAGACCACTTTCTGAGTCAGCCCAATGTTACAGTCTGACCAAAAGAAAAACGAAGCTGAAAGCTGCCCTGGGGAAGGGAAAGGATCCTTTATGGGTCTATCAAGCAGAGGATGGTGCATGATAGCTGGCCAGATGAATTGTCTACTTGATAGCACCTAAACACTTTAAAAGGCTCCACTCTGCCACCGGCGTCCCATCTTCCTTCTTACTGATAGCTCCTCTGAGCTGCACTGGCGTCCTGGACAAGAGTGAGAGTGCTGAGCCCAGTGTCTCATTCTGATAGGATTAGGCTCTGGATCTGCCCGGCCTTTGGAGACGACGGACGAGGGCAGGATCCCGAAGCAGTTGTTTTCTGGAAAGGTGGCTAAAGGGAAAAGGGCTAGATGCTCGCAGAGCATCGGAATCAGTCTGCAGAGCTGGAGCTGGGCAAGGCCAAGAGATGGTTGACTACTGGAATCACGGCCTCTTGTCTGGAGGAAGGATGTGCAGGTGGAGAGGAAAGAGAGTGACTTTCCAGGGCAGACTGAGCATGGAAGGGGGCAGCTCTGCCTCTTCCTAGATGTGTGAAGATAGACAACTAAATCACCTGCCTCTCTTCCCCCATGTGCAAACGGGGAACACTCATAGCTAACTTTAGATGAATTCCCATTGCAAAACACAATTCCAGATAAGAGGCTAATTCTCAGGAAGCTGCCCTTCCTGAGATTTATTGTGGGCTTTTATTTAAAACACTAAACCATTAACCTGTATTTCCGTTTATATAGTTGTCCGTGGTGTAGGAACACATCTGTGGTCTAATCAAGTAGCTGGTGTGAATGGCAAATCACTTCATTTTTTTTTTTTTTACAAACATGAAAACCTTAATTTCCAGCTCTGTCACTTTCTACCTGAGAGATAGCTTATCAATAATTAAACTTGCGGTGTCTCAGCTGCCTCAACTGTGAAAAGGGGTGATTCACAGGGCTCTGTGCAAATTAAGAAATGGCGCATGTGAAAGCACCTGGCACATACAAATACTCAGCTAATATTAATTCATTGCATTTTCTGCTGTGACGTTTCCAGTGAGCAAGACTTTGTCTTATGCTTTATTCGTTCCGAGAAAGAGGCTTCTTCTGGTTGTCACTGTGGTGGAATCTCTGGTGACTTTCTGTGGAGGAATCGTCTTCCGTTTCTTCTTCATGAGCAATGACCCGTAGTGATTCTCCTATGTCGCCTCCGAGTTGTCCACTCATCCCAATCTCAGAAGCCTGCTCTGTGCTTCCCGTGTCAGGTTCCCAGGGTTATATCCCTTTTGGGGATGTGCCATCTGACACCATTATCTTACAACATATGTATTCCTTTTGAACATTGCACACTCTGCCATTCCCGAGTCCCAAGCTTGAGTCACATCCATCCCACATGCATGTGGGGACAAATGCGTGGCTGTGTTTGTGCTGGTATTTATTACTTTCTCCCTGTGCTCTGGCATTCTCGCACCTACAGCTACGGCTGTGCTTCCCCAGTGTTTTCATCCTTTTGTTTCTGAGAACTATCGAGGAGTCCCTCCACTGTCCCCTGTACCCCTAACCCTTCTAACCTCCTGAAGAGACGGTCTCTCATCCTTCCTCTTACACTGCACACACCCCGCCACCTCGTGATAAGAGAGCCAGGCAGCATGTGCAACGGGCCCCGGGGACGTGTCTGCTTTCTCAGCCGCATTCATCTGCACAGCTAACAATAGCTTCCCAATTCTCACCTCCAGCTGTAAAGGGAAACAGGTGTGAAGTGAGTGTGTGTGTGGTGTTTGGACACAGCCCATTCCCATTTCTGTGCTCACTGCTTTAATTGCCTTTGGAGCTCATGTCAACACCCACTGGACACTTTCTCTGGAGCTTGCGAGCCCTCTGTCTCAGTTACTCTGCTTTTAAACCAAGACAAGGCCATTTGTGATGACCCACATGGGAAGAGACCCACGGTACAGTTCATTGGAAATATTTGTTTCCCCAGGATGGTGAACAAAAGAAAATGAGCCAAGTGACAATGAGGTACTAATGGAAATGCCACAGAAAGAGAGCATTTTCCTGGAGTAATAGTCCCCCTTAGCTAGATCAATGCCCAGGCAAGGCAGGGAGCTTCAGCTGGTTAAAGCATTTTAATTGCATGGACCTTATTCTGTAGCAGACATTGATTTGTGTGGCAACAATCTGTGCATTTGATAGAGTGACAGGAGTTTATGGATTCCTTGGCATAGCCTCATCCTTTAGCACATTTTTTTTTTTTATCCAAAAAAAGGTCATTCTCAGTACATGCTCATCTCAATAGCTGAAATACTTGATGCTTATGTTTTGTTTTGCTTTCTTTGGAGGGAATAACAGCTATGAGCTCACTACTTAAAGTTTACTCATCAAAGCAGGAGCAATGCCATCACCTGGGAACTTGTTATAAATGCAGATTACCAGGCCCCACTTAAGACCTATCAGATCAGAAACCTTAATTCTAACAAGATCTCTGGGTGATATGCATGCATCTTAAAGTTTGAGAAGCACTGAAATCAAGCATGGCAAGAAGGGAGGACACTACCTCTTGCAAATCTAGGCTAATTTTGGCTACACATTGAAAATTGCCTTAGGGGACTTAAAAAGAGATTCTGAGGTAGTTGCTACCCTTGGAATTGGGGTCCTTTTGAAGACCCCTCCTCCAGACTGATGTGCAGCCAAGACTGAGAACCACTGTTTTAATTAGTATTCAGAACAAAAGACAAGAAACCCCTAGCTTTCACAAATAAAGATTTCACATATAATTTTTGGAAGGGACACCCCCAAAAATGACACCAAGATGGTAGGAACTAAAAATAAAGCTAGTGTCAATCTACATGCTAAGAAGGTGGCACTTTCAAATTCTAAGAAATTTTACTTACAGATGTCATACGAGCATTCTACATCTTAGTGGCTAAGGATGCTGATACCTGCACGTATCAGAGACTGAAGGACCTGAGATTTCACCCTACCTGCAAATTAGCAAGGTAGACTGCCACACGTCCATGCATTCAGGCAGGAGACATGAAACTTCTGGGTCAGAAACAAGGGAAAGTTTATTACTCATGGCACAGCCAGCAGTTCAGTTCTGCTTGCCCCAAACTCTCACAAGGGTGAGGCAGATGGGCTGAGGTGGATGCCTTCACAAGCAGCAGGTTACATTAAAGGACAGGAATCCTGAGTTCAAGGAACCTCAGTCTTTTATAACGGACAGTAGGCATTCTTGCCCTTTGCTCTGGAGGAAGACACTATATCTTTCCAAAGCTGTTCACTATACAAACATCCTTGAAAAGATGGTCTTGAGCAAGGGGTTAGATAACAACTGACTCACAAGTTACACAAAATGAGGGAGACCCATGGAGAACTTGAGCCCAACAAGTAGCACACAACATTTTCATTAACGGCATAATGGAATGGTGGCATTTCCACTGGGGTTTGCCACATAAAATTTCAGTTAGGTGAACATTGTTTCCCTGCTGATTTCAATTACAAACTCAGAGATTCACTTAAATGGGAAGGGGATTTAATACTTTTTACCTAATTAAATCACTTTATATGGAAGCTATTCTTTAAAATCAAATATTTAAAGAAAGAAATACAACTTGCTCGTTAATGTAATAAAAACATATGAAGATATTCTAAATAAATTTAGACTGAGATGGTGCAATTGCCACTAAGATGCTGCTTGTAAAATTCTACTTGACCAAGAACTAAAATGTGCCCTGCTTTTGAGCACTGATGTGCTACCTAACTTTCTAGGAATGCATTTATAGGGGGAAGATAGCATCAAAATTAGGAAAGAGTTGGATTGCTGGAGTTCTTAAGTAAAATATAAAGATTCAGTGGTGAAATTGTCTGTCTCACACAAGGACCTACTGTTGACACAAAAAGGAAAATCATCGTACCAGTGACCATACACACGCATCCAATGCTAGTAATTGGCTAGGGAACATATCAAGCTCTGTACGTAAATGGCTAGTTTAGTTCTAACAAATACCTTCGTGCCAGCCCTCTTATAGAACTCCCCATTTTATGAATGAAGACTCAAAGGGTTGGAGAGTTTATGTAGTTTACCCAAGCTCATAGTAACTTCAGTAAGGTTCTTCACATTAGCACTTTTTCTGATTAAAAAAAGTAAAATAAAATCTTAAAATTCCCCCAACACTCCCAATTTTACAAAGTAACTATTTTATATTTCATATTTCTTGTACATAGGTATGCTTGAAACTATCCCTTTACATTTTTATAGTTGATTAAAAAATAATTTGCTAAGATAACAGCTAAAAATTTGTACCACCTAATTTGTGTTTAATGTTACAGTAGACCTGTGGTCTCCTGGATCTTTCAAAGTACAGAGGGATGTTAGAGTCTCATGTACATTTTTATCTACCCAACTTTATAAAAACAAGAATCCCAAAATGCTCACATTCTCATTATTTTAAATCAACAAATTTCATTTTTTATGTTTCATTTCAAATTTCTCCTTATGCATACACCATTTCAGTCTCACCAAGGATAAAATTTAGCTTTTGCTTTTATCATTTAATTGGTTATGAACATTTTAATGTTATAAAAATTTAGAGATTACCATTTCAATGGCACTATTATATCCCTCTCAGTTTATGAAACATAATTTCTTACTCATTCACCTACTAACACTTGAGTTGCCAGTTATCTCTTTTGGATTATTTCCCAATATCTGTGTTTCAAAACAATATTAGAGAGCATAATAGATATTTAATTTTATGGCCCTTCAAACATCTTGTCCAATGGACCTTAGTAAGAGTTTCACCAACAGACAATGTGTTATTATAGAATTTTCAGTATAAGCTTAAAGGAAGAGTATACTACCATTATCTTTCATTTCCTCCCTAACTTTGTTAGAGTAAAATAGAGTTTTATTTTTGGTTGCTGCCTATAATTAGCTGCCAGGGGAGAAGCCCTCTCAAGCTAACTGGAGAACAGCAGCTTTATTGCAGGACTCCAGGTCTCCTGGAGACAAAGGGACTAAACCAGGTCCCGGAGGAGGAGGGAGACAGAGAGCTCCAGAGCTTGAACATGACAGGCACATCCACCATCACTCAACTTTGCTCCATGAACCTGCTTCTTGACATCCAACAAGAACCAACTCTTGGAGACTCTTTCAGTGGTATAAACTCCACAAAGAATCCGGTTTGCTGCCGACCCACCTAATGGTTTCCTCCTTCTACAGCCTGACATCTTCCCGAGCCCAATCTGCTGTGAAGGCAGCTGGACGGCCGATGCACCTGCTCACCTGCCCGCCTCGTCAGCAGGCCTTGGGAGGTGTTGGGTCTTCTCGGAGAACAGTAAGCAAAGGGACCCAGACCGGTGCTCTGGAACGTCACGTGTGCAGGAATACCCAGGCGGGCTTGGTAAGATGCAGACTCTGAGTCCACCGGCCGGAGATGCTGCACTTGTAAGAAGCTTCCCAGTGATGTGGAAGCTGTGGGGCCACACTGAGCGGCTATAGGGCTCACCCCCGGTTCTGGAACTCGGCTGCAGACTGGAATCACCACTGGAAAACCAGCAAGTCAGGAACTACAGTGGTTCTTAACAAGGGCAGTTTTGCTTCCCCCTCCCCAGGGGGGGGATTTGGCAATGTGTCCGGACATTTTGATTGCCACAAGTAGAGGGGGCAGGGGGTGGGCGGCTGGGTAGAGGCCAGGGACGCAGGTCAGTGTCCTATAATGCATTGGACAGTCCCCAAAACAGACAAGGATCCAGCTCCAAATGCTAATCGTGCCAACGATAAGAAACCCCCAAATAGCCTATTGCCCCAAATCGTATCTGTCACATCTGATGTTCCCTAGTATATTATAAAATTAACTTTGCAAGATTTCACTGGTGACTGATTGGTTAAGGTCGGTTATAGATATGTACTGAGTGCTGATAATTAGCTTGGTTTAGCTTAGGGGTTCTTAACCAGGGGCCCATGAACTTGAAGTGAAATTCAAAGAAACATGATTCTTGTGGGGATGAGTTGGTGCGGGTGGGATATATTTATTAAATAATACACAGTAGAGTGTGGACTTAGTAAGGGGTACGTGGTTTTCACCTGCCTGGCCAAGGGGTCCCTGGAGGAAAACAGGTTAAGCAGCCCGGGTTAGCTGCTATTAGAATAGCAAGCCTGTCTCTATCTGGTTCCATCACCAGGGACACTATTAGAGCGGAAGCCTCCCAATTTGGTAAACTGGGGGGTGGGGCAGCTCCTCGATAGTCTTCTTTTATTTAAACCGTGAATTCTGCAAGGCAGATTTCTGAGAACAGATAATTGCATTGTACTGCCTTAAATATAAAACTCCTTAAGAAAGGCCTTTCTTTGTTTTAACATGTTCTCCTTTTGCATAGCACAGTGTAGCGAAGTGTTGTATAAATGGTGCGTTTTATGACCTGCTTGAAAAGTAAAATCTCCTACATCGTCAGCGTGGCACTGGAGGGTGGCTTATCCCCTTGATTCATCAAAGTGATAAACTTAGCACTCTGCACAAAGATGCAGCTGATGTTACTTGAAGAAATACCAGGCAAGGACTTTTTATGGATTTTATTCCATGCGGTAGCTTATCTTTTATTTTCTATATTGCCTTCACAGCTCTGCAAAAATTCTTCACAGAAGGAAAAAAGAAAATACGTGGCTGGCATTTTTACTGAGGCATAGAAACCATGCATATATATATATAAAACAAATAAAAGGAAAGTGTATTTGTCACCAAGAACTATATAAGTTAAAATCAGAAGACCAGAAAATAGTAATTATCAGAAAAGCTCATTAATGTCGTTTTAAAAATTTTTATAAAAGAGCCTTCAGTGCTGATTCACAATGTTTACTCATAACTCTGTATGAATAAAAACAATGTGAGTATACAAATGTTCAAGTTTTGATAGATGTATGTATGTGTTTATTATCTATCACCTTCTATGTCTATCATCTATTATCTATTTATATTCATCTATCTCATCATATCTAGCACCTATCTATATAATCATCCATCTCTATCATCTATCCATATATATCATCATCATCTATCTCTGTATCTATCTACACATCTATCTACCTATCTAATCTATCTATGTAAATACACACATAGACACGTTGCAAAACACACTGGTGTATGTCAGAGCTAAGTTTCATCACACAAATATGTTAGAGAGTAGAGGGTATCAACTGACTTTCCCCCCCTCTCTGATGGAAATCTGTGGGACACTAATATTTACTGAGCAGGTACTGTGAACGAGATCTTACATTTAATGCAGATTTCATCTTCATAGCAACATGCTGATATGAGTGCATTTGTGTTAGTTCATATGTGAAAAAAGTGAGGAGTTAACTGACTTGCCCAAGGACACAAGTGGAATTTGAACCCGGGTCTGAAGGCACAGCCCAGGTTCTCACACGGTATCATGCAGCTTCCAGAACAGGGGCTGTCCCCCGTCTCGTCCAGGGACGGCTACCTAAGCACACCCTCATCAGCAGAGTGGCTGGAGGTCTGCGGCACTCTTCCCATCATTTCAGCTGACATAAGGATTACGGAGCTTGATAAGATAAGGAGGCAACAGCCAGCATGGATGGGAGAGGCATCTGGGAGAATAGGATTAACGGCGCCGTCGTCAGGCTCAGCTAACGAAGGGGGCCACAAGTCCCCGCTCCCACATTCTGATCTGGGAGCTGCTCCCTGACAGACTCCATCATGCCTGGCCTGGAGCTTTGGGGTTGGAGATGCCCAGCTCACCCTGATATCCTGCCAGGTTTGGGAATGAGACACTGCTTCAAATGTAAGACACAAGAGCTGCTCTCTGCTCCTGACCCTGATTCTCACTGTCTCCGGTACCTTGGACAAGCCCCAGGTAAGGCTGAGAAGATACTCCTGCCCACCCCGCCATGTTGCCATGACACCCCAGGGGAATCCTGAGGGAGAAAGCATCTGAAAATGGTCTGGCCTGTAGAAGTCTTTATTAATCAAATTACTTCATGCCGTGCTTTTCTGATATTTTTCTGAAAGCTACTCATTGGTGCCATTAATGCGTATTTTGATTATCTGTGATGTCAGCAAATACTTTATAGTGTATCTTTTTATAATATCAAATCATTACATTTTATTCTTATTTAATTTAATAATACATGTTTGTGTAACATTAGTAAACCCGTGTGTGTGTTTGTTTGGGGGGGGCACTGTGTATTTGGGTCACTTTTATCTGCAACAGAGACTGTTAAATAAAATGATGTGCCTCCCACATCTGTTTCAAAGGTCTCTCAAGCCCTTCCTTTATGAGCAATTATTTGTGCAGGATGAAATAAGGGTCCTCTATCGAGGTGCCCCCCAAAGCCTTGTAATCTTTGGATTCCCAAGCTCTGTTGACTTGGCTCTCCTCTGAAGCATTCCTGTGAGCATGTACTGGCTCTTTAGGATCATCAGCTTAAAGATAAGCAGAGGACCTTTGGATAATTTAGGCACGTGAGGAGACTTCAGCACAGGCGCTCAAATGCAGGCGGACTGCCAGATGAACTCTCACAAATGCAAAGCTCCAAATACTGGTTTTCAAGTGCAGCAGCACTTGGATGAGAAGAGATGCAGGAGGGGCAATCCCGGGATGGCGGGCTGGAGGGCTGTCTCCAGGGAAGATCTCAAACAACTGGATAGGAGGATCCTTGACTTGCTGAAAGAGGCAGGACATTGTGTGAGCCCAGGAACAAAGGGAATCAGTGAGACCAAGTGGTGAGGGCACCAAAGCTTAAGGCTTCTCACCCTTATGTATGAGTGATGGCTGGTGTTGGCCTCGGCTGGCCAGGTGGAAGCCCCTGGAGGCAGAGAAAGGGGTCAGAACAAAAGCAAAGGCAAATGATCCCAGCCAGGGTGAAAAAACATCTTTTAAAATATTGTTTTGTTGGAAGCTGCACAGCAGACCGTGTCTCGTAAGACCTAAAGTTTCAAGGTCTGCCTTGATATCTCCGAGCCTCACAGAGCCCCAAAGTCTTAACCGTGAGTCCCCCTGCTCTTGCCAGATATGCCCTCCCACCTAACAGGAAAGGCTCCCCTCCCAGCTAGTTCCCCTGTCAGCCAGAGCAGCAGTACTCCACCTGGTTCCCACCCTGAAGGGCTTCAGGTCCCTGCCAGCCCATGGAGTTATTCCAGCAAGCCCATCACGTCCTCCTGCAGGCAGAGTGAACCAGCAGGGGCTGCGGGAGGCAGGCTTTGTAGTAACAAAAGGGTGAGATGCCACCTATTTCCTTTTGTATACCACATCCCAATACACATGACAAATATGACATCATATATATTATATGATACATATGAGATATATATATCAGTGAATTCATCATAGCTGTTTCTCTGAAGCAAATGTAAACAGCACATTCAACACAGTGCACAATGCATGGACATCATGAAAAAGGAACTTGCCAACTTGTTTCTGAAAACCTTGTATGGCAGACGGGCTAGAATGAGAAACAGCTACATTGTGCATTTACAGAAGCAACATCTGTTCTTTTTCTCACCATCACTTGGTCCTATGTTCCAAAAATAGTGTTTGTGCACAATTTGTGTTTGAAAACAACACATGCGGATTTGTGATCTCATTCTGCCAATGCCTCCCATCACTGCAGGAAAACACTCAAAGAGCTCTCAGGAGTCACATGCATTTCAAGGTGGTGGCCCACCTTAAAACTTCTTATATGAATAAATTTGGGGATGAGTCAACATTCACATCTTCCACAAAAGACTACTTTTTTGCATATGATTAAAACAATACAAAGAACCTGTGACATTGTGATAAAAATTATCAAGGTCTAAGACACCATTCTTTTATATAAGTGTTTTAAGTGTTTTGGGGAGACATTGCTTCATGAAACACATTTTAGCCATTCTGAAGTCAAGATTTTCCTGAATTACTTCCCCTGACCATTTCTGGATGTGTTAATAATTACAGCAGCCAGAGAGCAGCTGCCAGTGGGGGAGAAGTGCCAGAAATTAAGTGGGGATTTGTTGAAAACATGAAATCATGAGATTTCAGTTAAATTGAGAGCACAGCGAGGATACGGGTTTCCTGACTGTGTCAGAAATGAACACTTCATGTAATCATAAACTAATAATGTGTCATAGTAAAATGTTATTACCATTTAGTGTTCCTTTCCTCAGAAATCTGTTGTATTCCTCAAATAGACAAAATAATATTAAGTGGAGTTATTTTTCTTTCAGGTCTCCCATATGTAAAATAAAGATCTCAAAATAGGTTTAACGATGGTAGTGGCAACAATGAAAAAAGTCTATATTCTAAAAATTCACCTAAACTTTTATTAGCCCTAAGGGAAGAAAAAGCAGAAAGGGGGATGATGAAAACTTCTTGAATGCACAATTCTTTTTTTCATCTGCATGCACTCATCCTTTTCTCACATCGGGCGTAAATATTCTAAAGCTTAAACAGACGCCTGTATTCCCTATATCACAAGAGAAATTCACTAAATATAGTACAAATATTTGAGAGTATTTTTTCCATATTTTGCTTGCCTTTTAGTAAACAATCTAGCTTTATAAGAATCATTTTTTCCTCAAACATGGAGTCTGGAATGTTATAAACCCATATAAGACAAATGAGAGGAAAGTGTCATGGATATACTTTGTGGTGACTTAGAGAAACGTACCCCAGAAAAACATGTTCTTAAACTTAATCCATTCCTTGTAAATAAGACCTTGTGATGAGGCTACTTCAGTCAAGGTGTGGCCCACCTCAGTCAAGAGGGGCCTTACTCCTATTACTTAGGACCTTATAGGGAAGGCCACCGAAGGGAAGGCCAGAGAGAGCAGCCAGAAGTTGTAAGTCAATGGACCCTGAAAGAAAAAGGAGAAGTCAGGAGTGGCTGCCAAGCTCATTGCCACGTGACAGAAAAGCCAAGGACCAAGGGTTGCTGGTAGCCAGCCCCAGAGTGCCAGTCTTCTGGGAGAAAGCATTTCCTTGGACTTCTAGCCGCAAAACCATGAGCCAGTAAATTCCCAATATTTAAGCCAACACATTGCATGGTATTTGCTTTGGAAGCTAGGAAAATAAAACATACTCTGAGCATTTTCAACACTTTTTCACAATAAATTGACTTCTAATACTTGCTACATTTCTTGAGCAATTAAATTGATTGTTCAGAAGTCAGTTATTGAATAATGTCTGTGCAATCTGACATTTTATCACATTTAAAAGAGCAGGTGCTTCTTTGAAACATCTGACATCTTGGCTTCTCACAAAAAGATGTGGTTTGGGATTCTTTACCAACCTCAACTTTCAGAATGCTTTACTTTGTGGTTTCTAGATAAATACATGGTCCAATTTATGCGAGTTTCACAGAAGCAAGACAAAATAAAGAAAACCATAAGCCTACATTTAGCTCTTCCATTTTTAAACAGGATTGCAGTAGCTTTATTATACTATCTCCCTACTCTTAGATAAGCCACAGAAAATAAAGGAAAACCACAGGTAATCTAATCATCACAGAAGTCTGAAATTACTTGGCTACTTTACTAAGATAATAGTTACTTTAAACTTGGCAAAACGGAAACCTGCTGTGGAATAACAAAATTTCTTCCATACCTGATGAGAAACAAGAAAGACAAGACAAGAAACAAAAGCCCACTAAACTGAAATGTGTGTAACAAATATGAAGGAACTTTAAATGAATGACAGAATTCAATTTTTAACTTAGTGGTTCCATTGGGCTTGGAGGTTGCTTCATCAATTGAGCACTTTCAAGGGAATGCAACCTGAGAAAACTAATATGAGTTTACATATTTATTATGTCCCTTTTAAAACTAGATTCCAAATGTATGAAAATCAAGTGAGAATAATTATGATTCATCGCTACAGCGTTATTGTCACCTGGAAAAGGGGGATGTTGTATTAGTCAGCCAAAGGGGTACTGATACAAAATGCCAGAAATCTGTTGGCTTTTATGAAGGATATTTATTTAGGGTAGAAGTTTACAGTTACCAGGCCATGAAGCATAAGTTACTTCCCTCACCAAAGTCTGTTGCCACATGTTGGAGCAAGATGGCTGCCGACGTCTGTGAGGGTTCAGGCTTCCTCTTCCTCTTAAGGCTCTGTGGTCCCAGCTTCTTCCAATATCAGCTGTAGGCTGGGATAAGTCTCGTCTCTCTCCTGGGACTCATTTCTCTCTGGGTTCAGCCGCTCTGCTCTCTCTACAAGGCCAGCTGTAAACTATCAGGTGAACGGCTCTTCTCTCTTCCCAAGGCCTCTGCCGTGTCGAATGGAGCCTTCTCTTTTTCCTCACGTATCTGCTTCTCTGTGTATTTACTTCCTGGGGCTCCAGCATTAAAACTCCAACTAACTCCTCTGCCTTGTCATTTTCTCTGTGAGGGGGCAGTGACTCAATGTCCTACTGATGTGGCCTAATCAAAGCCTTAACATAATTTAATCAAGTAAAAGTGAAACCTCTGAATCCAATCCAATCTAATATGCCCAAAGAAACAGACCAGTTCACAAACATAATCCAATATCTATTTTTGGAATTCATAAAGAGTATCAAACTGTTACAGATAGTATCAAAATAAACAGACAAAAAATTCCCTGTTGATTCTTCTCCTTTAGGTGATAACCCACTTAGCAATTCCCTTGGTTTTCTTCAAATTTCTTTGACACCTGAAGTATTTGGAAAAAGAAAGTCAGAGGCAAATTGTCAAGATACTGACTAGGAAGTGAAGTGCCTTAAGTGCAGTTGGTAATAATAAAGGGCCATTGGGTTATTCATGGAGAAGTTCTTCATGGATTGAAATAATCTTCTAACTCTGGCTGAATGCAAGAGGGTTTCTCTCCTACACATCCATGTTAATTACAAAATTCAAGATCACCATACATTTTTTGAGATAGGTGAATGCATATACCAGGGAGACGTCTCATAATTTGTATCATCATTCCAATAAAAAAAATTTTTCCCATTAACTATGTAGACTATTTTATGTGGAGGATCTACTAAAAATGGCCCCAAAATGAAAGTGGCTTGGCCGAATTACTCTGTAATAGAGCTTGTCAATTCTTATATGTGGGAGAATAAAAATGTCATGTCACAAATTATGTAAGTGACTGTAAATGAGAAAGTCCAGACAAAATGAAGTCCAGTAGAAATCACTTTTCCAAATTTTAACCCATCCACATCTTATCCTTCATTTCATTTTTTGGGAGACAAATTTTACATGGGTTTCACACTTCTAAACACAACCCTAGTTCTGTTTAAAGACACCGATAAGATGAAGTCGATATATTTGAAATGTCACGCTGGTTATTTTATTAAATATTAGAAATAATTGAGTGCCTTAAGTCAAAACAGTGGATATCAAAATGACCTTAAGATGTATGGGAAAAGAAATGAGCTTATCTATAGCTTCCAAGTACATATTGAATAAAATAACAAATGTGAGCTCTGAAATAATTATCTAGACCTGTCCACCAAGTCTGTAGCAACTTCTACTCCATCACTGGGATCTTTGTAGCTTTAAAAGTGGGGCAATGTTCTAGAATATTCCAACCTACTTTGCTAACCACTATAATCCCTTCTGTTCCTAAACTTCTTGTCTATCTTCCCAGGTCCAAATCCTGAATAATCCCCCAGGTTATGATATGGGAGCCCTAAATTGCATGAGAAATGTTCAATTTAATGATGTTCAAATATTAAATTGATCTGTCAGGGCTCAGTGAAGGCGTGAAACAAGTCTGTGACTTGGACCCTATCCTTCCCTGGGTTATTTTAATGCCCTAAAAGACTCCTAATTTCAACACATAATAGTTCCTGTATTTTAAACAACTCACATCTCTCTGCAATAGGTAAATGGAATAATAATTTTGTTTCATATAGAGTCCAGTGTGTAGAGAAAAAAACTTTATAAAGTCAAGAATAAGGTTTTATTAGACTGGGCTTCTAGTGTTCATCTTGTAATAGTGGGTTGTAGCAGTGGGTGGAGATCCACATAATGAGCAGGAAGATGTTGACCTCCCATCCTGGGGAGTCCTGAGATGTTCTCAAATAGAGGGCAGGTGTCTCTCGAGAGCATAGGTAGTGCCTAATAGGGGAGGACAGACCAGTGTGTCCAGCCCACAATGTTGCTTCAAGTAACTATGAATCTCGTTCTTCAAGGAGTGAAGCTTGGTGGTTGCCATGTGTCCTGAGGGGAGGGGGAGGGAGGAATAGAATAGATCGAACATGGGGAATTTTGGGGGCAATGGAATTGTTCTACATGATCTTGCAACAATGGATACAGGCCATGTTAAATTTCATCAAAATTTATAAATGTGTTTGGTCCAAAATGTAAACCATAATGTAAATCATTGACCATGGTGAGTAGTGATGTTTCACTGTTTGTACATCAGTTGTAACAAATGTACCATCCACATGTAAAATGTTATTAGTAAGGGAAAGGGGAAAAGGGGGAGGATGTTGAGTATATGGGAATACCCTATATTCTGTACATCACTTTTCTGTAACCTAAAGCTTCTTTGAAGACAAAATGAAAAAAAATAAGACACTGGGGGAATAAATGGAAGAAAATGTCACTGTCCATGCAAGACAACATATCTTACAGTGATGAAATACATAATGTAAAAAATTTTAAAAATATTTATTATTTTTTTTATTATTCCAAATAAAAAAAATATTTTGTTATTTTTAAAACTATCATTATTTTGTTTTCTTATTAATTGTATTTGCTTATTTTGTTGGCTTCATTTTTTAAGAAGTTTTGGATCACAGAAGGGTAACAACTGTGGCAGGGGAGGACTATTGGTGTGGGGTGTCAGTGATGGGGGATGCATGAGAGGAGGTTCACCTGGGGCATACCTATAAGACATGTAAGTGTGTTCAAGTGTTCAGGGGGCATTGTCACATTGTCACAGTGGGTGGAGATTCACACAATAACTGAAAGAATATTAAATCCCCATCCTGGGGGGCTCTGCCACATTCTCTAACAGGACAGCAAGAATCTCACCAAGCAGAGACTGGTGAAGGAGGATGAAGCATTGGTGGTCCCTTGATATTAATGACTGTACTTAGGAACCTTTATTTTTGAAATTGAAGCAGCCTAGTAATATAGGGTACCTGAGAGGTAACTCCTGAAAGCCTCCTTGTTGCTCAAATGTGGTCTCTCTTTTAGCTGAATTCAGCATATAAATGCATTACCTTCCCTCCAGTGTGGGACATGATTCCTGGGGATGAGCCTCCCTGGCACCGAGGGATTACTACCAAGCACCAACTAGCAATGCAACTGGAAAAAGACCTTGACTGAAAGGGGGAAAGGGTAAAGACAAATGAGTTTATATGGCTAAGAGACTTCAAAGTGAGTTGGGAGGTTATTCCAGAGGTTACGCTAATGCATGTTTCAGCAGGATCTCATTAACTGCCAAAGTAAACATTGCCTCAAATAGCAGGGCTCCAGAGGGATCTGGAGACATTCAGACTCTATAGGCAGGGCAGACAGTTCAGGAGTTTGGTGCCCTGCCAGTAGGCCCTACTTTGGAATTTATGCTCCTCAGTGTGATAGAGGTGGACTCAGTTGTGGTTTCCTTACACGTGGTTCTTCTGCCCTTTCTATTTGAATCTATAGTTAGTACTAGAATTGATAGGTATATGTCCAAGAGACTTAAAGCTTTGGGCTGTCCATGTGCCAGCTGGGCCCTGAATCTCAACAAAGTTGCAAAACCTACTCTCCAGTTCATTGGATTCACCCAGAACAACTAACAAGGAGATGATGATGGACAACAGCCATCCCAAGGAACAGAGAGAGTCTACAACTGCAAGCAAGATAGTTCAATCCGTCTGCCCCATGGGATCTAAGCCCTCTCTCAATTAGAGGTGGAGTGGGCACCACCATCCCAGAATCCTCAGGATTGGGGAGTGAACGATGAACTAGAGTAGACTTACTATTATTCTACTTCAGACTTATTGTGATTCTAGCAATGGAAGAACTTTTATCATTGATGTGGAGGCAGTGGCCACTGGAAGTTCTGAGCAGGGGGGAGAGGGAAAAATAGGTGTAATATGGGGGAATTTTCAGGAGTTTGGAATTGTCCTGAATGACATTGCAATTATAGATACAAGGCATTATATATCTTGTCATAAGTTACAAAACTGTGCGGAAGAGTGTAAACTACAATGTAAACTATAATCCACGCTTGGTGGCAATGCTCCAAAGTGTGTTCATCAATTGTAACAAATGTACCACACTAAAGAAGGATGTTGTTAATTTGGGGAAATGTGGAAGGGCAAGGGAGTGGGAAATATGGGAATCCCCTATATTTTTTATATAACCTTTTATGTAATATAAGAATCTTTAAAAAGAAAAAAAAGAAAGAATAAGGTTTTGCTGTACTATAATTGAGAATATATTGTTTTTCCTGGATTATGTTTTTGGATTTTTCATTTTTTTATTTAAAGTAGAGAACATATGTTTTGTTACAGAGAAACATTGAGTCACTTTAGTTTCTGCCAAGACCTTAGACATTGGTTAGCATCATTTAGGTCCTTGTCAATTTCTTTGCTTTCCTTAGAAATTTATCATTTATTCTTTCTAAAATTATTTCAAAGGGTAGGCTGCATAGGCTCTTTTTTTTTTTTTTTTTGCATAGACTCTTAAATGCCCACTAACTGTGAAAGTAATAGATTTTCAACTGAAAATGTAACTTTCTGCTCAGTCGCGTAAGTGTGACTGTTGGGTATTGGGTAGAACAAAGCCGTCATGCAAACCCATTCTGATCTCTTCAGCATCTGAATTATGCCTCACTGCTGTTATCGACTGGATGGATCTGGCTTCTTATATGATTAGAGCTGCTTAAAACACACAAACTGGGGAGTCTAAAACACCACCAATGACATCCTTCTAAATCCGTGGGGTAGAAAACTTATTTCAGCTACCTCTTGAAAGGGAGCATAATCCAAATTACTAAGAAGGATTCATGAAGATAGAAGATAAATAATCTGACTCTCCTGAATTTTCTTGAGACCCTGACACTTACCTAATAAAGTTTGTTTTTTTTTAACATATACTGTATCTAATATTCTTGATTTTAGCTGTTTTGTTTTTGGAAAAAATAGCCACAAAAACAAAGTAATAATAAATTTAGCAAACAAAGAAGCAACACTAACAAGTTATAATGAAAAGCTATTTCCAAACAATTGTAACTTTTCATTGTTGATCCATATAAGGAATAATTTTTAAATGTGTGACTTTTAAGTATGTGAATTCATTACTTGTTAAGTTGTAATTAATAATATTATAAATACATGTTTCAAAATGTTCTATATATCCTTAATATATGGGTATATTACCTACACTAAACGGGTGGCCTATTTTTTTAAAATTTATGCTTGGCCTCTGTCAAAACCTTTGAATTTACACTCATATAATAATTTCGATGCCACAACATTATCAGTGCACAGCTTTAGAACCATCTCAACTATACGCCAAAATTCTTTACAACTTCCAGGCAAGTATCTTAACCAAAACTCCCAATACCATAAACTACTCCAAGGTCTAAGAGGTATTCTCCACCCAACCACACATTCACCGAAATATTTATCTGAGATTCCAACTGCCAAGGACTTCTCATAATTACTTAATGTTATTATTGCTTTGTTGATATCATTATTTGAAACTAGAAGAAAAGTTAAGGAACCGGTTGTGGTTCTGATTACTGGCGGGCAAGCACCATTTGAAGGTTGTTTTCTTTTGCCTTGTTTTGTGTTCTGGCTAGAATGAGAATTCACTACAGAGTCCAAGTGCATTCTCAGCGGACCACAGAAGAGGCACTGCTGACCCTCTTCTTCAGATGCTTGTTCTGCAAGAATGTTGAGTCATCCTGACAAATTCTCGTGTTCATTTGTGCATTCCTTTCACATGTAGATGCAACTATGCACGTGACTAGCTTACCCATACCCCATGGAGTCTATGGACTAGCTGACTCATACCCAGTGGAGACTATAATATAGTGGGTATATACCTATACCCACTGGAGTCTAGACTAGCTTACCCATATGCCCTGGAGTACATAGACTGGCTTAATTCATACCCAGCGGAGACTAAAAAACACCTTACCTATATCCACTGGAGTCTATAGACTAGCTTACCCATACTCACAGGAATGTATAGACTAACTTAGTCATACACAGTGGAGACTATAACATAGCTAACCGCTACCCAACAGAGTCTATAACTAGCTTATTCACACCCAGTGGAGACTGTAAAACAGCTTACCTTTACCCACTAGAGTCTATAGACTAGCTTACTCATATTCAGGGGAGACTATAAAACAGCTTACCTATATCCACTGGGATCTACAGACTAGCTTACCTCTACCCACTGGAGTGAATAGACTAACTTACTCATACTCAGTGCAGACTATAAAACAGATTACCCCTACCCAACAGAGTCTATATCTAGCTTACCCATACCCGCTGGAAAGTATAGGCTGGCTTACTCATACCCAGTGCAGACTGTAAAACAGCTTACCTACACCCACTGGACTCTGTAGACTAGCTTGCCCATACCCACTGGAAATGTATAGACTGGCTTATTCATACCCAGTGCAGACTGTAAAACAGCTTACCTACACCCACTGGAGTCTACAGACCACCTTACACCTACCACTGTAGTCTATAGACTGCCTCACTCATACAAAATGGAGATTATAGGCCAACTTACTTATATCAAATGTAGCCCATAGACTAATCTCCCCAAATCCAATGGAGTCTATAAATTAGCTTACTCTTTCCTGATGGAGTCTATAGATTACTTTACCCATTCCCAATGGAGTCTATGAACCTGCTTACCCATACCCAAAGGGAGTATATGGACTTACACATACTCCAAAAAGCTCATTCAGAATTCTTTGTTTACTCACACGTGGCCTTCTCTAGAAAGGATGTCCATATACTGCTGGATGGAAATGTAGCCCTAAGTCATGTGCATTGTCTTGGTGCCCAGAATCCATCTAAGTAGAAGCACCTAGGCCTCTCTTGGGACATAGAGTTCCCATCTCTGCCAGTGTCTCCATTATCTGGTAGACAGCATAAGTTGGCAACAGGCCTCCATTGGTTTCCAGAAGTCTCCATGAGGACTAAACGCAATGCACAACATTACTGATCGCTTCACAGTGATTCGTAATATAATTATACCTGCTTTTTCTACATGTTTTCCAATGTCTTTTCACCTTTATTTAACCATTAGGTAATGATTACATTGCTTTGATTATTTCCTTTTTATTTATTCACTTAAATATTAACTGAGTTCCTACTATGTCAGGAATAGGCTTAATATAGGAAATAATAAAGTGAGCAAGTGATATATGGTCTCTGTCCTCTGGGAGTTTATTAATGTCTTGGAAAGCCCTGAGTTAATCATTAAAACAACAGTAATGATGTCAAGAATATTTACTGAGGGAAGCGTCTGTGGCTCAATCAGTAGGGCTCCCGTTTACCATGTGGGAGGCCCCGGGTTCGGTTCCCGGGACCTCCTGGTGGGGGCGGGCCCGCCCGCACGGCGTGGTTAGCTGACCCGGCGAGCACAGGCAGCAAGGGGGGGATAAATGAATAAATAAATAAAATCTTAAAAAAAAAAAAAGAATATTTACTGAATATTTCCTATGCTGTAGACACTGTGAAAGATACTAGGAATACAATTATGAATAAAACTTTGGGAAATCATCTGAATATAAATTGTGATTATATTAATCAATGTTCTTTCTTAAAATAGCATAATATTTGGAATTCGCATTTTTAGAACATTTTCCATCGCTTTTCTTACATTAGCCTTGCAATAACTTTGCCTGTGAGTTCTAGCTCTGCCCTCTAGAGTCAACAGGATAAGTTTCCTTCCTCCACCATGTGACTTTCAAATACTTTGACAACGAGATCATGGCTTTTTCTTTCTAGATTAATCATCTCCACTTGTTCCAACACTTCCCATACAACAGTTTCTAATCATCTCACCTGGAGGATGGCAGTTTCCCACATATTTCCTTTTTAATCACCTTTGCTTTCAGCTGTGAGACAAAGAAAGGCACTGAAAACTCATCAACATGATTAACGTTACATTTCCTAATTTTAAGGAGAGATGCTTAAGCACCTATATGCATGGCCACACCCATTGCGGGCTTCGTCTCCATGCTTGCTTGGAGCACAGGTGAACATTCCCCTTGACACTGAAATCCTTCCCTTGGGGCGAGCCATCAAGAAAACGAAGGGGGCGAATGTTGAGACAATGTAAATTTGGGGGACAGTGAAGCAGCCAAATTCTTTACCCTTCCTGTACCTGCAATTAGCAACGCACATACTCTGGGAATAAAACATGGAGACCCTCATGGAAAAACTAAATATGGTGAGAGAAATCCCATTAAGCCCCCATTATCCACCAATCATTTTAATATATTTGTATAGTAAATCAGTCGTATAGCTGATTGAAGTCAGGAAAAGCAAAATTTAAATTTATTGAGTAGACGCCAAATAGGAATTGCCAAAATCATGATGTGTTGTTAGCAAAGGCATAGAGAAACCGAATACATGGTTAAGAAAAAGGTTATTGGCTAGGGAAAAGTCATGGTGATGATGAGCTATTTTGACGTAAACTTTGAAAGCTGGCGATTTGGGATCTCCCCTCTGTATTTTTAATACCTGTAAAGCTGAGCTAAAGCACTAATTCTAATAGGAATTCCTCTCTCATCCGGCACGTTCCCAGTTACGCAGCTGCCATAGGACGAATGGCTCTGCTGGGCACCGATTCCTCGCTCTGGTACGTTCTGTCCCATCTTTGGACATGAACTCCGCAGGGTCTTCAAAGGGAAGCTCCTGTCTTTGGCACATTCACTGCGAGATCTCTTGGTTGTTTCTATATTTCTGCTCCACGAGACGCAGTGACGGGGGTGACGAATAGGCAGCCCTGCTCGCGGTGTGGCAAAGATCCTGGTCACAGAAGCGGCTCGCTAGCAGCTTCCTTCGTCTACTTGAAGGCCTTGGTCCTCGCCATGATGGGCCGATGGCTGCCAGCCCTAGATCCGCTGCGGCGCAGGCACGCACCTCGGCGGGCCAGCTGAGAAGATGGCAGCTCACAGTCCATCTGGAGGCCCAGAAGTGTTTGAAATGACCCAGATCTTATCGGTCCCAGGCAACATGCTGTGTTCTATGGGGCCCCAGAGATTCATACCAACGCAGGGTACCTACTTGGGTCCGTAACACACAGAATGGCGCCACCGAGTAGGTCTGAAATCCTAAAATGGCAATTTATTGCCATTTAGCTGTTCAATGACCTTCTCAGCGAGGGTCAACTTGGGTTGCACCCAACCTCCTGTGGGCTCTGGACGTACTGACGCATCCAGTGCACTTCCTTGTGCCTAATTAGAACGGGTGTCAGGAAATGCAGTACATTCTACCACAACAATTCAAGAATTACTCTGACATGGAGCATTCTATGGTCATTGTTGAACACCCAGGGACTAGCATAGATAAGTCAGAATGTCCGTATTCTCAAACACCAAAGAAAATTGCAGTTTTTTTTTTTAAGAGAGAGAGATCAACCAGAAAATGTATTTTCTTTTTTTATTCAAGCTATTGCAATAGTTTATTTTATCAGCAATTTGCCACCTGCTAATACAGGGGCGTTTAAAACAATCTTGTTTATGTCAGAAACTGCACATTTTCCTCTCACCTTTCAGGAGAACAAGGAATCAGAAATGTCAAGGTCCATTACAACAATTCTCAGGGTGCAAGCTATAACTTTGATATTTTACTGAAATGTTTTGTTTGGAATCTGAGAGTTCATTGTTCAGCATCCTTTGTCACAGAGAGTGAAATAACACCTTGTTTCCTTTTTTACAAGAAAAAATAAAATGCATTGCGTTCCTGAGGAGTAATTTCCAATTTAGTTTGTGGCTGTCCCTTAAATGTCAGAAGGAAGAAAGATGGGAGGCAACACTCAAAAACATTTATGCTCTAAAAGGAAGATTTCTATTTTATGCCTGTTTTCACTTCTCTATATTGTCTACATTTTCCCTAATAGGTAATTATGTTAATCCTTGGTGTTGTAATTAAAAGAAAAAAATGGAGCTGGCGCTTTAATAGTTACTAAAATTTTTGTGTGATTAGAAGTCACTAGTGGTTTGGGAGCCTCAGCAGCTTTCTTCGCACCATCCATTGTGATTTGTATGATTAATCAACCTTGCTGAAAAGTGCTCTGGGGCATGTCTTGTCCCCACATGTGTTCCCATCCTGTTTCAAATAGGAGACCTCAATCCTTGCTGGACTTCCTCTAATTCCTTGGGCACAGGATGCTCAGGATGAATCAAAAAATAATCTGCCCCATTTACAAAGTAGAGACAACTCTCTCTGTCACAAAAATTGTAATTCATTACTTTTCTGCATAGCTCATCAGAATTCTCCACAAATTTTATTCTCAATAAACTGCTGCTCCTAAATTTTCAGGCTTATATGAGGAGCGAGCAGTCTTAATAATAATAACTATAATTTATTGAACAGTTAAATATCTGCCAGGTGCTCTGCTAAGCATTTTGATTATAACATTTGATTTAATTCACTAAGCAACCTACGCATGGAGCAGTATTAATAGCTCCATTTTTACGAGAAAGCCGATGCTTAGAGAGTTTAAGTAACTCATCCATAGTGCCCAAACCCAATAAACTCTCGTGCTAGGATTTGAACCCAGGACCTGCTGGTTCCAAAGTTAGGCATGTTATACTGCCATTTGATTCTGCAGCCAATGCCCATTATGCTGCTTTATCTTCCTGCCAAGAATGTAAGTTCGGTAAACACGGGGACCCTGTCAGTTCTGATTATTCAGCAAATATCCTGGTGTCAGTAAGACTATTTGAAGATTTTGGAAAAAAATTCTGCTATTATTTGTTGCTTTAGTCAATGGTAGGCTAATTAGGTAGGCTAATTTAAGCATACCTCAAAGACAGATAAACTTTCCACCTTATAAGCACAGCATTTAGTCTCAGATGGAATAAAACATAACTGAACCCTAACCTTCTTATATCAACAAGTTTATTAACCAAAAGTTAGAATGAACGCATGCTTTCACACCACAGCAGAAAGTAATACCTGCATATACCTCTCTATTCCGGCTGGGTGGTTTCTGCGTCTTGTCAATGAAGCAAGGGCATGCTTAAGAAACTATCAGTTATATACGGTGACAATAATGCCACGTAACAAACATCCCATTCTTCAGTGGCTTAAAATAAAATGGATTTACTGAGCTCATGTGGGCTGGACATTCAGGCTGTGTTTGGGCTGCTCTTTAGATCTCAGCTAAGTGCCAGCAGTTGCTTATCTGCTGAGGCGGCAGGACCATGGGCCTCATCTTCCAGCAGGCTCCAAGGTATGTTCTCAGCACAGGGTCAGGGCAGCAAGAGCAAACAGAGAAGCACATGCACTTTTACAAAGTTATTGAAGTATATCACTCATTCATGGAAATACATGAACAATAAGTGTATAGAAATTGTAGTGAACTTACAAAACAAACATACATAACACCATACAGGGCTCTCACACCTCACCCTACCACCAGTACCTTGATTGTTGTGAAACATTTTTAACTAATGGTGAACGAGCATCCTCAAAATATTACTACTAACCAAAATATCTTACATTTGGTATATTTTTCCCCCAACCCACCCTATTATTATTATTATTATTATTATTTTATATAATTTATACATGAACATATATAAACAATAAGTGTATAGTTAAAGTTGTGAACTTACAAAGCAAACATACATAACATCATACAGGGCTCCCATACATCACCCCACCACCAACATCTTGCATTGTTGTGAGACGTTTGTTACAAATTATGAAAGAATATCATCAAAATCTTACTACAAACTATAGTCCATATCTTACATTTGGTGTATTTTTTCCTCAACCCACCCTATTATTTTTTTTTTAATATATTTTTATTACAGAAGTTATGAACTTACAAAACCATCATGCACATGTGTAGAATTCCCACACAACACCAATCTATCAACACACTACACCGTGGTGGAACATTTGTTACAGATTGTGAGATAATATCATCAGACTATTACCACTAACCACAGTCCATAGTGTACATTTGGCACACTTTTTCCATACTCCCCCATTATCAACACAGAGCATCTTTGGCATAGATGCAAGAATATTATAGTATTACTGTTAACTGCAGCCCATAGGTCACTCCAGTTGTATTTTTCCCATGCTTCTCCACATTCCCACCACTCTGCAATAGTGATGTACATCTGCTCTAGCTCACAAAGGACACTCTTGCATCTGTACCATCAACCACAATTCTGATCCACCTGGGTTTACTGAGTTATTCAGTCCCTAGATTATTCTCTAGCTTTCTGTCAATTGACATTTACTTTCTTACCCTTTCCAGCCACATTCCCATTTATAAACCAGCTGTTACTCACTACAATGTGTTACCATCAACTCTATATATTTCCACATTTTTACAGTAAAGTTAATTAAAACTTCTATGTACATTAGGCATCAGTAGTCCATCTCAGCCCTCCTCTTATCACCTTTAAGAATCCACCATCTACCACCAGGTCTTGAAGATGTTTTCCTACATTTTCTTCTAGAAACTTTATGGTTCTTGCTTTTATATTTAGGCTTTTGATCCATTTGGGTTAATTTTTGTATAAGAAGTGAGATAGGGGTCGTCTTTCTTTCTTTTGGCTATGGATATCCAGTTTTCCCAGCACCATTTGTTGAATGGACTGTTCTACCCAAGCTGGGTGGGTTTGACAGGCTTGTCAAAAATCCCTTGACCACAGATGTAAGGGTCTAAGCTTCTGAACCATCAGTTCAGTTCCATTGGTCTATATGTCTGACTTTATGCCGGTACCACGCTGTTTTTACCACTGTAGCTAGGTAATATGATTTAAAGTCTGGAAGTGAGAGACCTCCAACTTCACTTTTCCCTTTTAAGAGGTTTCTGGCTAGTCGGGACCAGTTACCCTTCCAAAAAATTTTGATAATTGTGTTTTCCATTCATTTAAAAATGCTGGTGGTATTTTCTATCAGGATTGCATTAAATCTGTATATCAATTTGGGTAGAATTGACATCTTAATGATAGTCTTCCAATCCATAAGCATGGAATGTTCTTCCAATTATTTAGGTCTTTCTAAATTTCTTTTAACAATGCATTGTAGTTTTCTGAATACAAATGCTTTACATCCTTGGTTAAGTTTGTTCCTAAAATTTGATTCTTTTAGTTGCTATTGTAAATGGATTTTTTTCTCTGACTTCCTCCTCAGATTGCACATTACTAGTGTCTTTTAAAGTCTATTTCATCTGATGTAAGTATAGCTATTTGGGCTTTATTTATTTATTTATTTATTGATTGATTGATTGATTGTTACTGCATGCATGGAATATCCTTTTCCAGCTTTTCACTTTCAATCTAATGGTATCCTTGACTCTAAGGTGAGTGTCTTGCAGACAGCATATAGATGGCTCATATTTTCTCATCCATTCCACCAGTCTGTGTCTTTTGATTGGGGAGTTTAATCCATTAACATTCAATGTATTACTGTAAAGGCAGTCCTTATTTCACTCATTTTGACTTTGGGTTTTATCTGTTATATTTTATTTTCACCACTCTTTTGAGACTTAGTTTTTTTACAGACACAATCTTCATTTCTAGACTCTCTTCAAGCCAGTCTTTTCTTTTCAGACTGTAGCCCACCCTTTAGTATTTCCTGCAAGGCCAGTTTCTTTGTTATAAAGTCTCTCAGTTTCTGTTTATCTGTGAATATACTAAACTCGCCCTTATTTTTGAAAGTCCATCTTGCCAGATAAAAGATTCTTGGCTGGAAGTTTTTCTCTTACAGTGTCTTAAATATATCATACCACTGTCTTCTTGCCTCCATGGTTTCTAATGAGAAATCTTATTGGGTATCCCTTACATGTTATGCATTGTTTTTCTCTTGCTGCTCTCAGAATTTGCTCTTTGTCGTTGGCATTTGACATTCTGATTCTGTCTTGGAGTTGATCTATTCAGATTTATTTGGATGGGAGTACATTGTGCTTCTTGGACACAGATGTCTTTTAATAGGGTTGGGAAATTTTCTACCATTGTTTCTTCAAATATTCCTTCTGCCCCTTTTCTCTTCTCTTCTCTTTCTGGGACACCCATGACATGTATGTTTGCCTATCTCTTGCTGTCATTTAGTTACCTGAGAACTTGTTCAATTTTTCCCATTCTTTTCTTCATCTGTATTTTTGTATGTTCACTTTTGGAGGCCATGTCTTCAAGCTCACCAAACCTTTCTTCTGCCTCCTCAAATGTGCTGTTATATGATCTCAGTGTATGTTTAATTTCATTTATTGCAACTTTCATTCCTGTAAGATCTGCTATTTTTCTATGTATGCTTTCAAATTCTTCTTTGTGCTCATCCAATGTCTTCTTAATATTCTTAATCTCCTTAGCCATCTCATTGAATTTATTAAGGAGATTTGTTTGACCATTCATGATTAGTTGTCTCAACTCCTTTATGTCATCTGGAGGCTTATCTTGCTCCTTTAACTGGGCCATATCTTCCTGTTTCTGGTATGGATTGTAATTTTTTGTTGGTGTCTTGGCATCTGGCTTACTAGAGTATTTATTCTGGGTGCAGTTTCTTTCCTCAGTTTAGGACTTTCTTGCCCTTTCTCCCTTGCTGGTTGTATACTAGGAGCCAAGGATGTATTTGGTGCTGTAAGGTGTGGAGGCTCAAGCAGCCTTCATTGCCCCAGGGACTGATGAAGCTTCTTCCACCTTTCTCCTTTGCCAGGGGTAGGGACAGAATCACAGCCATGTGTAATAATCCAAGTCATGCAGGTCTAGACTATAGTTGCCCAGAGAGACTGATGAAACTTCACGCCCCTTTCTCCCCTGCCTGGTATGGGGATGAAGCTGCAGGTGTGGGCAGCAGACTATGCTGTGTGGGTCCAAATTGACTGCAGTTTCCCTGGTAGACTTCCTACTATTCAGTCTGTGCCAGATAAATATACCTGCAGTTACCTGGATAGGCTGGTGCAGGGCCTGCCAGCTTCCTCCCTGCTAGAGGTGGGGCTGAAGCCTAGGCTAGGGATGCAGGCCAATCTGGGGGAAAGAGACCAGTCTCTACCTCACTGTGATTTTTCAGTCAGCCCGGCTTCTCCTCATGCCAGGATCAGAGTCAAAATGGCAGCTCCGGGCCTCTTTCTACCTTGGACAGGTTCAAACTTTAGTTGTTCTTAGGGTTATACTTAGGCAGTCGAATTGACTAATCAGTAGCTGAAGATGGTGGCCAACAGTCTCTTCCTCCCCTGTTTTTGGGAAATGGAGCTTCCAACTGCAGCCACAGAATAGCTCCTGAGCTGACCTGGGCCAACAGAGAAGGATGATCACCGGCCTCTGCAGTGTAGCACACGCACTTTTAAAACTTCTGCTTGTGTCACAACTGCTGACGGGTCATTGACAAAGCCAATGACCAAGGGTGAACTCAGAATCCAGGGCTGTGGATCTACCCTCTACCTCTTGGCAGGAGGAACTGCAAAGCCCCATTATGAAAAACTGAGGAATTGCAATGTGAATACAGTCTGCAGACTCAAAGAGGCCCTGAAATTGGTGTAAAGCCATCATTGGAAGGAGAAGCACAGTGTCAGCTACACAGACTCCACAACGCTTCTGCAGGGTAGATGGTTTCGCCATTTAATTCGACGTGAGTGCATGCTCCGTGGGGTACATTTCACATCCAAGTCACCCCAGATGACTGCAGGAAGACCATGATGCTCACAGCTGGAACATCCCAAGCACTCTGCAGTTATTCTTTTGTATTTGGAATG
The DNA here is from genome assembly GCA_026826555.1 of Tolypeutes matacus. NCBI lineage: Eukaryota > Metazoa > Chordata > Mammalia > Cingulata > Chlamyphoridae > Tolypeutes > Tolypeutes matacus. The sequence goes on from JAKSZT010054573.1 coordinate 1,942,785, forward strand.
AGCAATGCAACCCCCACACTTACTATTTTCTTGCTCTAAGTGACAGAAATAAGAAATCTCAACACGGTAATTGCAGAGGCCATTGAATCGTAACAGTTTCACGAGATAAATCTTGTTCAAAAGGAAGACCCATTTTGGTGTGTGTCTGTGTGCAAAGTTGTGAATAACTTCCTATCTTGACAAACACACAAATCAGGATCCTTCCTTTGATAGGAGAATCTGAACTTCATCGCCTTCAGAATAAGTCCATCAAAGGCATTCAATGTTGAATTTTTCATTCTCCAACTTCCATCAGAACCACAGTTAGAATAATAGATGCCCTGGAAAAATAGTTCACGTGGCACATTAACCACCCATACTCTTTATATTCTCTAAACTTTTTCCTCTTTCAAAATATTTCATCAGAAATACCCACCCCTCTTACATTAACCTAGCTCTCTCAGGCTCCTCTTTAAGTCCTTTTAGAATCAGACATATCCAAATAATTTTTGTATTTCCTTTAACATGACTGCTCTATAAACTGTTTTGGGGATAAATTCCTCTTAAATTAAAACCAAGAGAAAATTTGCTTATCTGAGGAATTTGTTTTCTTCCTTTATCTGATAGAAGAACAAATTATAATTTTGTGCCTTATCTTTCTCCAGGAAGAACAGAGCAAATATTAGTGTATAATTGCAGTTTCTAAATTAGCTTAGGTTTAAATTTAGGATTATTATCTCTTATCAGCATTTGCATAGATACATTTTGCAATGAATTCATCAAATTTTTGAGAGGCTATTTATCGCCTCCGTTACCTTTTGCTGCATGGTGACATGCCGAGAATTTAGTGGCTTAAAAGGCAATTGCTTGCTTGGTCATGATGCTGTGGGTTGGCTATGGGGGCAGGACTCAACTGGCTTGGCTCAGCTCTGCTGTCTGTGGTGTCTCTGGGCTCACTTATGTGTCTGGGGTCTCAGCTGGAGGCTGGGATAGAGGAATGGCCCTATACTCCACAGGGTCTCACTTCCTGGAGGAGTTTAGTGGGGCTCGATCACAGAGCAGCAGTGATCCAAAAAGTGGAAGCAGCAGAAGTGGAAGCAACTGGTCTTCTTGAAGTTCAGAGCGGGCTTGGAATTTATCGTCATTGCTTTATTGCATTCTACTAGTGAAAGCAAGCCACAAGATTGACCTCCATTCAAGGGGTAGGGAGATAGACGATGTTTCTTGATGGGGGAAAGAAATCCGTGACTATCTTCAATCTATCACAGATGCGGATGAGTTAAAGTCTAATGATTCCCTGAGACATGCAACCGTTTGTGCAAACAAACTTTTGTGGTTGTAATGGAATCCTAGATTTCCACTTGAGGAAATAAGAATCCAAACTCTGTCTGTGGAAGTTCAAATTTAAATAAAAGTAATTCATGTGTATTTTAAATGATTTATCAACTTATCAAGTTTGGAATCAACTTATCAATTAAGGAAGCATCAGAGATTTCATAGAGCAAATGAATTAGTCAGTGGAACAATTTAATTGCAATATACTGACACAGTTTATGACATCTTCTCAAAATACTTAAAAAAGTGAATTGAATTATAGCTTTCCTATGATTTAAAACAAGTTTGCAACTAATTTTCCCTTTAGTCCCCATGCTTTATATTTTTCATTAATGCTAGGCAGATTTTTAAATAAATAAACTGGGGATGTGTGTGTGTCTGTGTTCCCAAGTCATTTACCAGTTGGAGCACAGCAGTACCTAAGAAAACATTAAAAACCAAACAAATAACCACCTCAAAGCCATCATTTCTTCCAGCCTTGGGAAAAATAGTCATGTTTGGATATAAATAGACCAAACATTTTTTTCAGTTGGATTACGTGACCAAGACTGCATTTATTAAACCTGGAACAGTTCAGATTTACTTTGGTGATTCTAAGAAGAGTAGATTGGAGAAAGAAATCTAGAACTACAGCATTTCAACCTTCTTGTTCCAAATGACCTTCACCTCTGGTCAAGGTCAGCTACCCCTTCACACTCAGACCCATTTTTGTTAGGATCCACACACCCCCTGGACACCCCCTTCCTGGTCCTTACCTGCTGTGGTTTTTCTTACCTCGTGCCCCTCTCGCCCCATCCTCTCCCCCACAGGACCTGAGCTTCATTCTCACCAGTCTCACCATCTTGACCAGGGCCTCCAGCTGTCCCAATCCCTGCCCCAAGTCCTTTTCAGATCCCCGTTGCCTCACCACTCAGCAGGGGGCCCTGTTCTAGCCATTCCAGCAACACACTGGCCGAAACAGACACAACAAAGCAGAAAGGTTCCCAGGTATGATGGTTAGGCTAGTCATGGGGTTAGTCTCACAGATTTATTCCTCACAGTCCTGGTGAAAGGTGTGTCCTCTGGACATTCCTGGGGTGGGTGGGCAGGTCTCAAATGGTAAATCCATTCTAGCATCCCAATCTCTCTAAGCCTTTGAATCCCCTCGTCTACTGTATACCAGGGCAAATCGGGCATCTCAACCCCAGACATGCTAGGTCATCGTTTGGTCCATGCTTCAGTCAGCTACCCCAACAAACTATCAATAATTTCAGCCTGATCCAACTTTAAATTCCTTCCACCATTATCCCATACCCTTAGTATCCATCCCCACACAAATTCCCCTGATTTCTGTCTGGATAAGTTGGAAAACTCATGCAGTTATTTCACAGTATAGCGTACTTCCTCATGGGTCACACTTTGTATTTCACCTTTGGAGGCTTGTTGTGATTTTAATCTAGTAATGGGTCTCGAAGACAAGAGGGATGGTGGGGGTGGGTAAGGAGAAGGATTAGAAATATCTTGCAAGCTACTTATCTCAGGGTATTCCTTTGCATTTTCTTCTGGTGAGACAGGATTAATCTCTTCAGGCAGGGGTTGGAAGGCAGATTCTTCAGGGCAGACAGGAGGCTGGGCAGTGCATGCTGGTGTTTGGCTGGTACCTGCCTCAGGGGTATATCAACTCTCCAGCCCTGTGTCGTAATATTGTCCACAGGGACCTTGATCATCTCTCCTTCCTACAAGCATCACACTGGTCCATTATATTGATATCATGTTGATTGGACCTTGTGAGAAAGAAGTAGCAACGTATCTAGACTTATTGATAAGGCATTTATGTGAGAGAGGATGAGATATAAATCCAACAAAAATACACCTTCCACCTCAATGAAATTTCGAGGTGTCCAGTGGTGTGGGGCCTGTCGAGATGTCCCCTCTAAAGTGAAGGACAAGCTGTTGCACCTGGCCTCTCCTACGACCAAAAAAGAGGCACAACGCGTAGTTGGTCTCTTCAGAATTTGGAGACAACACATTCCTCATTTGGAGGTGCTACTGTGGCCCATTTACTGAGTGACCAGAAAAGCTGATAGCTTAGATTGGGGACCGGAACAAGAGGAGGCTCTGTGACAGGTCCAGGCTGCTGTGCAAGTTGCACTGCCACTTGGACCATATGATCCAGCAGATCCAATGGTGCTGGGAGTGTCAGTGGCAAATAAAGATGCTATCTGGAGCCTTTGGCAGGGGCTCAATAGGAGAATCACAACACAGACCCTTAGGATTTTGGAGCAAAGCTCTGCTGTCCTCTGCAGATAACTACTCTCCTTTTGAGAAACAGATTTTGGCCTGCTACCGGGCCTTAGTAGAGACTGAGTGCCTAACCATGGGCCATCAAGTTTCCATGAGACCTGAGTTCCTATCATGAGCTGGATATTGTCTGACCCACCAAACCATAAAGTTGGGCGTGCACAGCAGCACTCCATAATAAAGTGGAAGTGGTATATACGAGATAGGGCTTGAGCAGGTCCTGAAGGCACAAGTTACATGAGGAAGTAGCCCAAATGCCCATGGTCACCACCCCTGCCATGTTACCTTCTCTTTCCCAGCCCACAGCTTTGGCCTCTTGGGGAGTCCCTTACAATCAGTTGACTTCCTGAGGAAGAGAAAACTCGGGCCTGGTTTACAGATGGTTCTGCATGATATGCAGGTACCACCCGAAAGTGGACAGCTGTGGCACTGCAGCCCTTTTCTGGGACATCCCTGAAGGATAATGGTGAGGGCAAATCCTCCCAGTGGGCAGAGCTTTGAGCAGTTCACCTGATTGTTCATTTTGCTTGGAAGAAGAAATGGTCAGAGGTGCATTTATACACTGATTCATGGGCTGTTGCCAATGGTTTGGCTGGATGGTCAGGGACTTGGAAGGAACATGATTGGAAAATTGGTGACCGAGAGGTCTAGGGAAGAGGTATGTGGATAGACTTTTCTAAGTTGGAAAAAAGCTTGAAAATATTTGTGTCCCACATGAATGCTCACCAGAGGGTGACTTTAGCAGAGGAAGACTTTAATAATCAAGTGGATAAGATGACCTGCTCTGTCATTGCCCAATGGGCTCATGAACAAAGTGGCCATGGAGGTAGGGATGGAGGTTATGCATGGGCTCAGCAACATGGACTTCCCCTCACCAAGGCTGGCTTGGCTACAGCCACTGCTGAGTGCCCAATTTGCCAGCAGCAGAGACCCACACTCAGCCCCCAATATGGCACCATTCCTCGAGGTGACCAGCCTGCTACCTGGTGGCAGGTTGACTATATTGGGCCACTTGGAAGGGGCAGTGATTTGTTTTAACTGGAATAGACACATACTCTGGCTATGGGTTTGCATTTCCGGCATGCAATGCTTCTTCCAAAACTACCATCTGTGGACTTACTGAATGTCTTATCTACCGCCATGGCATTCCACACAGCATTGCTTCTGATCAAGGAACCCATTTCACAGAAAATGATGTGTGGGAATGGGCACACTCCCATGGAATTCACTGGTCTTACCATGTTCCCCATCACCCTGAAGCAGCTGGATTAATAGAATGGTGGAATGGCCTTTTGAAGACTCAATTACGGTGCCAACTAGGTGGCAATACCTTGCAGGGCTGGGGCAATGTTCTCCAGGAGGCTGTGTATGCTCTGAATCAGCGGCCTCTCTATGGTGCTGTTTCTCCCATAGCCAGGATTCATGGGTCCAGGAATCAAGGGGTGGAAATGGGAGTGGCACCACTCACTATTACCCCTAGTGACCCACTAGGAAAATTTTTGCTTCCTGTCCCTGCAACCTTAAGCTCTGCTGGTCTACAGGTTTTAGTCCCAGAAGGAGGAGTGCTGCCACCTGGGAACACAACAATGAGTCCATTGAACTGGAAGTTAAGACTGCCACCTGGCCACTTTGGGCTCCTCTTAACTGTGAATCAACAGGCAAAGAAGGGAATTACTGTACTGGCTGGGGTAATTAATCCTGACTATCAAGGGGAAATAAGACTGCATCTACATAATGGGGGTAAAGAAGATTTTGTCTGGAATGTAGGAGGTCCTCTAAGGCATCTCCTAGTACTGCCATGCCCTGTGATTAAAGTCAATGGAAAATTTGCAACAAAGCAATTCAAGCAGGACTAACAATGGCCCAGAATCTTCAGGAATGAAAGTTTGGGTCACCCCACCGGGCAAAGAACCACGGCCAGGTGAAGTGCTTGCTGAAGGTAATGGGAACATGGAATGGGTAGTGGAAGAAGGTAGAGATAAATATGAACTTCAACCACGTGACCAGCTACAGAAATGAGGACCAGTTACAGTAATAGTCATAAATCTTTCTTCCTTGTTTTGTTATGAGTGTGGTTGAATATGTACACAAAATGAATTTCTTTTTCTTCCCCAACCCTTTCCCTTATCGTATGAAAAGTTGTATTAGTTTCATGTCATAATATTTAAGGATATCAAGTTTAAGAGTGAATATTACCCAAGGACTTGCACCTGATTCTGTAGGGAATTAAGGTGTTTCCGGGTGTACGCAGGAGAGGTGAACATTGTTAGGCAGAAATATATATGTATGCTTGTCTGTTATTGTGTTTACTCAGAGACTAAGTATGGTTTAGTATGGTTGCTAAGTTGACAAGCGGTGGACTGTGATGGTCAGGCTAAGGTGTCAACTCAGCCGGGCGATTGTGCCAGTTGTTTGGTCCAGCAAGCACCGGGCTAATTGTAATACAAGGGCATTTATGGGCTTTAATCATCTGTGAGTTTACTGCATAGATGGCTGATCACATCTGTATCAATCAGGAAGGTTGCCTTCCGCGATGAGTGACACTTTATCCAATCAGGTGAATGCCTTAAAAGGGGAAGTGATTTCAGCATTCAGAGAGAATTTCCCAGCTCGTCTTTGGACAGCCAACGTCTCCCAGAAACTCATCAAGGACCTTTCATTGGACTTTCATCGGAGCCCCTGGTTTGCAGCCTGCCTGCGGGACCTGGACTTGTGCATCCCCACGGTCGCGTGAGAGACTCTTATAAAATCTCATTATTGACAGATATCTCCTGTTGATTCTGTTTCCCCAGAGAGCTCTGACTAATACACCAGGTAAAGCCTGATATGCCCCCTTTGTTCAAGTACAGAAAAAATTTTATTTATAATATACTCATTAGCATTATTTTCAGGAAACCCCAAAATGCTTTATGTAAGAAATATCATAGTCTGAGGAAGATAAAACACTAAGATTAAATGAACAGACAGCATTCTGCCAATACAGACACAGTTCAAAATACAAAGGTTTTGTGTATGTATTTGTCCTGGATTGGTACATGGTCTTTGGTAAGATACAATGTCTGAATTACGTAGAGGGAATTTGTCAACAGCTGTACTGTATGCAGATACTATTTACCTGTTTATGGTTTTTTTTTTTTTTTCCTTCAAAAGTATGCAGTCTGGTCATGTGCCTGCTTAGCTAATTAGGCATTAGGAAGTTGACAGATGTGTTACTGCTCAACTGAAAAATGGTATATCACTCCAAGGTTCTTGGACTTTAAATATATAAATATTTAACTATATAAATACATAGATAGAGTCTCTCATTCTATTCTATGGTCTTGGGGACCCATGGCCAAATTAAATTTACGTGTGCCAGTGCCCAAATCCTAAAACAGGTTTGAAAGAATTCCATCTAAATTTGAGTTATTTTCCGGATAGTTTCACTTGCTTGCTAACGATGCCATACTGACTTTAACACAAATACGGAAACTAGCAGTCGTATCGCATGGGCTCTTACAGCCCGTGAGATGTGAGGCAGACCACATTTTAAATTAAATTTAAAATTAAATATTTTCCAAATATTTGCATTTATTATTCATTATATCTCACATAGCTCAGATTTTAAATCTAAATTTTTTCACTGAAATTTAAAGAGAGAAAAAATATAAGCATATGGATGTTTTGTTTTTTCAAATTAGGAATACTTTCCCAAAATGTTTTAAATTTCACCCAAGGGTAAATAGTAGTTTGTCTCCTTACATAAACTCAGCTTTTCACAGTCACGGAAATGGTGACTGAGAGAGTTACTACAAAAGCCAAGTTGGGGAGCAGACATTTCTCTCCCGCTCTCCTTATCCATCACCTCCATCCCACCCCACGCCCCTCTGGGTATAACTGCAGCGTTTCATTCCCAGCGAAGGTGATTCCTAGCACAGGATGGGCAAAGCCATTTGACCTATCTGACAGCACGGCCCTTTCGCAAAGAGGCGCAATTCTCAAAGGGACTGGAGAGAGGCGACGTCCAGGAGCGAGGGCTCAGGCCAAGCACTTGGATGTTGCAGTTAGGTCCAAAGACAAGACAGGATTCTTCTACGAGGCTAATTTTAGGGCCACTGCCATCATTTCTGGGCACGTCCTGTCTCCCTTCCTGAGCTGGCACACCCAGGAATAGCTATTATGGAGTCAGCCTGCTCTGTGCTTTCCTGGATGATGTATCCTTTCACCACGACCTCGCCAACGCACGCGGATTTCATGACTGTCATAAAAGGCAGTCCATCGGATGTGACACAAATGAAAATTCACAGGGAAATATGGTGCTTTCCCAGTACCCACCTGCAGCATGATGGTCCTTCAACGTGACTGGGAGAGAAAAACCATTTAGTGGCCAGCTCTTCGTGGTGGTGGAATATTTATGAGTTAGCCATTGTGGTAGGGCCGGGGTGGGACATCTACACAAAGTAAGTGCTGCCCCAGCAGCTCCCGCAGTGGCCCTTCTAACGGTGTCCTAGTCTGACACCAAGAGACTATCGAGACTCATCCAGATGCACACGTCTCACTTACCTCTTACCTGAACTTGTAAAGATGGTCCTTCAGGGACGTATTTGCATCTAGTGTTCATCAAACCTCACACAGCTCAAATTTAGGTTTTCATTTAAATCCCTTTGTGTGTCTTTAATCCCAACATTAATAGCATTATCTGGAGTTGTTTCTTTTCATCTACCTGCACATTCGACGAGCGTGTCCTCTTTGCTTTAGCCAATTTTCTACAAAGGTGAGATGGTGGTGAGGAACCAGTAGCAGTGTTTGGGAGCCCACACTCCAGCTTTGACTTCGATGCATTTCTCAGGACCCTTGAGATTTGTTCAGCTTCAAGCAAATGTGTATCCAGCTCACATGTTCTTTTGGCTTGTCCACAAGGAGGCAGCAAGGTATTGTGGAAATGGCTTTGGTTTCCCACCTTGGAGCTGGAAGATGTTACCCCAGAGAGTTAGCCTCTCTGACCCTCGGTCTCCTCACCCATGCAATGGGGAAGGTAGTGATAACTAATAGCAAGCAGTTACTGAAAACTTATCACATGCAAGGCACCATGTAAAGAGCTTGGCCTGCATTTAGTTTTCAGTAATTTTATCCACACAAAGAGTATTTCAAGCAGCTCTTATCATTGTCCCTATCATCTAGATAAGAAGCTGAGACTTGGGGAAGTTAATTAATGCATTTGAGTTCCCACAGCCAAGAAGCTGGGATCTGAATGTAAATCTCCCCACTCCAGAACTCTGATTTGCAGGATTGTGGAAGGAATCCAGACAGTGACTGTAAAATTCCTGGCATAGGAGAGGGGCTTGAGAGATGGTGAATGCTATTGTCAGGGACAAATGGGACGCTTTCTGCCAATCACTTTTCTGAAATCCAGATATAACATGACAACAATTTCTGTGGACTGCCAGTCATGCATCCAGAAAAGGAGCTGAGGAGAATTCTTCAAATGTGGATTTAGTGAACCCATGCTGACTTTTAACAAGCGCACAAAGCGTCTGTTTAAGTACCCCTTCTGGAATTTGGCCAAGGGTTTGATAACTATGTCACTTTTATCAGTTATTTACTGTTATTTACTCTGTTGAGGGAAATTCCCTTTGGAAAGACACCAGGAGAATGCTATTAGCAGATAGTGGACATTCTATAGGGCACATGCCTTGGTTTCCCCCCAAAAAGTCAATGGCATGGGAAAAAAAAGTTAGGGAGGGGATGAAAAGTTAAAAAACAAAAAGATAAATTTTAACTTTGGGTCAGACTCTGTTATCAGCTTGGAATATGGGTAGAGTGAAGAAAGGCCCCTACCCTAACTAACTTTTAGTCCTCATCCAAATCCTTCATCTTACATGAAACCAGAATTTCATCTGGAAAGCTTCCCGACTTCCCTTTGCTAGCTCAAGCTAAGCGATAACTACACTATTTTAAACTTTGAAAAAAAATAAAAGCAATCCAAGAACCTATTCATAAATCAACATCAGAGAAACCCTAATTAAAGGCATTCTGGAAAAGAGCTGTGCTCTTCAAAAATATCGGTATCACTGCTAAGGGTTGAATTGTGTCTCTCCAAAAGCTGTGACTCCCAGAACCTCAGAATGTGACTTTATTTGGAAACAGGGTCATTGCAGATAGAATTAGTTAAGATGAAGCTATAGTGGAGTAAAGTTGAGCCCTAATCCATTATGACTGGAGTCCTTAAAGGAAGAGGAGAGACACAGGGACACACAGGGGATAAGAAGGTAGCCATGCCATGGCAAAGCCAGAGACTGAAGTGCTGCAGCCTCAAGCCAAGGAGAGCCAAGCATTGCTGCAGAGCTGGAAGAGGCTGCAGCCACAAGCCAAGCAGTGCCAGGCATTGCCAGCAGAGCTGGAA